>JAUNZO010003307.1:0-110385 GCA_031894775.1 Chloris gayana | reverse complement strand
TTCATCTGTGTTGACAAATTGCAGTTGATCGAGAAGAAATACTGTAACTCAGGTGTCTTTGTTGAGGGAGTTTCAGATTTTACTGCGGGGCAGCGTTAACCTGAGTTTTTGAGCGGAGTGGATGCCGAAGTTGCCACGTTTGGGGATTTTGTCAAAAATCACCGAAGGGTGTGTTCGTTTCCTGTCCTCTAAAAATTATACCCATCACATCAAAGAGAATCTTACTATTTAGTAGTACTTTTATTAATTTAATGACAAAACCTATGTCACGACCCCCTCTAATTTGCGAGACGAATCTAATGATCCTAATTAATCTATGTTTTGCTACGGTGATGCTACGATAAACATCTTCTAAGGGTGTGTTCGTTTCCAGGTATATAATTTTTAAAGGGGTCAAATCAAAGAGAATTTTATCATTTTGGAGTACTAAATAAAGTCTAATCTCGAAACTAATTGCAGACTCCCTATCTAATTCACGAGACGAATCCAACGAGGGTAATTATGATGTTATTAGAAGATGTTTATTGTAGCATCAACTGTAGCAAAATATAGATTAATTAGGATCATTAGATTCGTCTCGCAAATTAGAGGGGGTCGTGACATAGGTTTTGTCATTAAATTAATAAAAGTACTACTAAATAGTAAGATTCTCTTTGATGTGATGGGTATAATTTTTAGAGGGCAGGAAACGAACAGGGCCTAATAACACCATAATTACCCTCGTTGGATTCGTCTCGTGAATTAGATAGGGAGTCTGCAATTAGTTTCGAGATTAGACTTTATTTAGTACTCCAAAATGATAAATTTCTCTTTGATTTGACCCCTCTAAAAATTATATACCTGGAAACGAACACACCGAAGTCTGTACCAAACGCAATTTTCGACTTTCATTGCCAATCGTAAGCCTATTCGATTGGATGCATATCGCCAATGCAGAGAGCTCAACCAATGTAGGTCCTGTTCGTTTCTCGCCCTCTAAAATTTAGCACCGAGGAACTGGGCTTGTCCCCGTTAGCTAAGTGGTAGAGGATGTGGGTTATGCACCCCTAGTCATCCAGGTTCGAGCCCTCACAACCTCGAATTTAGGTGCCTATTTCTGGTCGTTTTCTTCTCTTTAATGAAAAACCACCTAGCTCCTCTTAGATGTGGTCTCCTTTTTTTAAATCTAGCACTATCACGTCAAAGAGAATCTTACTATTTATGAATATTTCGATTAATTTAATGATAAAACCTTTTTGACAGATTGGTGCTAATTTTCGAGATGAATTTAATAAGCTTAATTAATCTATGTTTTGCTAAAGTGATGTTACGAGTAACCATTTTCTAATCACGACTTAATTAGTCTTATTAGATTCGTCTTGTGAGTTAGTCTAGGAACTTGTAATTTATTTTATAATTAAACTTTAGTTAGTACTTATAAATAGTAAGATTCTTTTTATGTGACAGCTATAAAGTTTAGATCCCAGAAAACGAACACACCCGTACTTACAACGTCATTGCGTAATGAACATGCTCGTCTCCCCAGATCCTCTCGCTTAAACGCTTTTGATGCCGTCAGCAACGTGAGGTCAAATCACGGAGATGCAGGGGCTTGCGGTGTGAATTGGGTTGGTGCATGCCACTGTGGTTCACCGTTCACCTCCCTCCGCTTTTGATTGATGCTCGGTCGTGGGGTACACAGACCAAGGACGAGACAATTTTTCCCGTCCCTGACAGAACGAAGCTGTAAAAGGGCATCCAGTCCATGGCTATGGCGTGCTTCTTCAATCCACTAAGGTGGTCAACCTCCTCCCTTTCATCTGGAGCCGGGAAGTGGTGGCGCACTGGCGCCGCCGAGTGCCGGCGGCGTCGTGATGGAAGAGCGGAACTTGCTTGCCCGGTTTACCGGGGACAGCGGCGGGCAGAGGCTGCAGGCCGACCAGATCAACCTGCCGTCGCCGTCTCCGACGCTTGACCTCTGCTTGGGGTCCGAAGAGGAGCTGCCGGACCACGGCCGCGCGCCGAAGCGGGCTCTGGCGGCGGCCGACGTGGCCACCTGCCCATGCCCGTGTCCGTCCACGTCACGCCTGCCGTTCGCTTCCCCGCTGGTCTCCGTCGTGGTGCCAGGCCGCCCCGCCGCCGCGCCGCCCCAAGCCGGCTTCATCGACACACGCGACCGCGGCGCATTGTCTGATGTTCTGCCGCGCCGGCCTTCGGTGGCGGCGGCGGTCCCCAGCCTGGAACCTATCTACCTGACGCCGCCGCCGACGACGACGACACGGGAGCAATGCCGGTGCGACGCGAGCAGCCTCTGCGCCCGGGTCATGCAGGGGCTCGCCGGCGACCTGGACAGGGCACGGGCGCAGGTCGCCCTGCTCACCTGCGAGAATGAGAGCCTGCGCCACCGCCTCAAGCGCGCGGCCGCGGGGTCAACAGAGACGGCGGCTCCATCAGCCGCTGCCGCGCCGTCGACGACGAGACGGTTGCACGCCGCCGGCGGGCTCAGGTGCCGGTCTTGCCGGGTCAGGCCGGCGACGGTGGTGCTCGCGCCGCGGGAGCACCTCTGCCTCTGCGCGCGATGCTCCGTGGCCTGCCGACACGACCCGGCCATCGCGTGCTGGGTTTGCCGCGGCGCCGCCGAATGGGCAGGGGATCCCCCGGCGGCTCCGCGTTGAGGTTCCCCCTTCGTGCCGTTGCAAGTTTTAAAGAGTTTGGCGTTAATGCCGCAGCGGCCGTCCAGTGACGAGGGCGTTCAGAGCTTAATCACCAGATTAATGGTCTGTGATGTGTGAGGTGTGGGTGAGATTTTTAGGAAGGGGCAAACACCTTCGTTATTGACAAATGACCTTTTTTTTGAGAGAATCTATTGGCAAATGACCTGAGTTCCGTAGCGATGCACCTTCATTTTTTGTCTCAACAGAAGTAAGTTGGGTTGGACTGGGCCGGCTCGCGAAGGAATGTAATCTATGGGCTGTCCGAAGGCTCAATTGCTGAAAGACTTTAGGCCTGTCGATTCATTGTTCCGGTTTCGTGCGTCATCGCCAGAAGGATCGTCAAATCGTTCGCGTCGTCGCGTCGCTGGTCGCGTGCAGTGTCAGCGCACTGCTACTTGTTGTAGCCGGCACGGAGCGGCCGCAGCACCACTGTCGTAGCAGAAAAAGATCGGAAGACAGGTCCTCGTAATACAATAAATCATTCCTCTTCTTTGCCACCTTTAAAAGAGATTCTACGCTCTTCTCTTTCCTTGTGTCAGCTCTCCACAGCCCAAAGTTGGAGATGCAACTAGCTCTGAGCAATAAGGCCCTGTTCGGCGTGCTGGGCTTGCATTACAAGGTTGGGCTGATCAGCCCAGCCGTTCGACTGTCCAGCGCCAGCCCAGTTCAGCCGAACGGTTGGATGAATCTAGCAGCTCTTCATTCGCTGAGTTTTCTCGTTCGCTCGCCAGGCGCCGTCATCTTGTTTGCTCGCTGTGGCTGAACCAGCTGGTTGATCTGGCTGGCGCTGGCCTGGCTGGCTGGCACTGGGCCTTCCAGC
Organism: Chloris gayana; assembly: GCA_031894775.1. Lineage (NCBI taxonomy): Eukaryota > Viridiplantae > Streptophyta > Magnoliopsida > Poales > Poaceae > Chloris > Chloris gayana. The sequence continues at coordinate 106,872 of JAUNZO010003307.1, read as the reverse complement.
CCAGCCGCTGGACACTCCAGCCGAGTCCAGCCGAACAGGGCCTAAGCTAATGAAGCAGCTACGCCTAACAAAAGAAAATCCTTTGAAGATGCATCCTTGTCTGTTGCAATCGACTGCACAAGAAGTTCGAGAGGTAGCACCTTCGTCTAAAAATTTGCAGGGATTCTCTCGGAGAAAAATTTGAAAACAACAATCATGTATTATCTTCTCTCTAAATATTGATAAGTTGCTGCCAAGGCATTTGTCATATATACCCTATAAACAACACGATGAGCACACATATCTTCTAGTATCCACCAACTCATGTGTAGTTGTGAAGGTATAAGTACATTTTCCAATATAATGAAGCATGCATTGACGAATATGATGGCTTGGTTTATCAGTTAGGCATGTTCTTGAGCAACCTGATCCATGATTTAGTTTGCAATTTATTTTGTTTAGTGACATGAGATACGTGATATAAATCTAGAATTTTGGTGTAAAAGGATGCTGGTCCACTATTTTCGAGTTAGGTTCATATAGACATAATATAAAACATACCCTTTTTACATGGGAGCATGTGTCCCTTATTAGTTGCATGGGACACAAAATTACCCTAGTGATAAGTGTCAATTTTAGAATTAAAGAGCCATGTCACCGCCTTACATAATAAACATCATCATACATATTCATGAGCTGAAGGCGGGGTAGCTTCCGCGCGCCCTCAACAATTTGACCCCGTGGCCACTTTCTCAGTCCGAAACATCATCTTTGCGCGACATGTCCGCTCGGCACATCAACCACGTTAGCGTTTTAGGAATCGCTTCCCTCACAGATAATAGGTTGGAATCGGGTGAGTTTTCATATCAATCCATGTGCAACCGAACGACCATTTCGAGTTGGGCTGGAGCAGTTTCATTACATGTGATTTGGACGGCGATCCATTTTCTTACATGCCAAAACGAAAGAGTGCAAGAACCACCTTTGAGTCAGGCAGAAAATGGTTTCAACATTTTGCACTGGGTGCGTGCGAAGCAGATATGAAGGCTCCCTGCGAAGCAGCACGGCGCGGCGCGGTTGAATGCAGGTCACCTCTCCGCGTGTAGCTCGTCTCGCGGCGTGGGCGGCCGGTTTCAACAGGTATCGTTGGGACCAGGATTCTCTGCATTTGGCAGGTATTGACGTTGTCACTGCAGAGGGCTGCTGTTGAGCATTAGTCAAGATCTGGACCGTTCATCTATGAATGAACGGCTGTTTCTCTTTCTTCCTGCTTTCTTCCACAACACAACTCCTCTGAACAGCCAAGCATCCAGTCCTTCCCGATGCAAAGCTCAGTGAAAGCTAGTATGAAACTTCCATGGGCACGGTAAAACTGAATGGTGTTGTTTGCTAGCATTGAGGAAAGATTTAATATTTGTCTTTGGTTGCTTGCATAGACCTTCCTTCTTGTCCTCAAAACTGCATGGTGGCTCGAAGAGTACTTTTTTCCAGTGTCTTGTGGATCAAATCCAACCAAGAAAGCAGCACAATCCATCTGCTTGAGCTTTGTTTGTGGAGGGAGCGGTTCCATCGAGCCCATGACTAATAGATAGAAGTTCAAGCATGGGAGGAGATGGTTCTCCTTGTTTAAAGCTTGACTCAAAAGTGAAATATTTCGATTCAACTATTTAGAAACCTCGTTTTGACTATAAGCAAGCCAAATTCAATAGACGAGAAGCCGATTTAAAGTCTAGATGATTGATTTGGTTGCTGCGGTGACATTCAAACCCTTGGCGTTGAAGGCAATGGTGGCAGCTATGCTAGACATACTCCGGAGAGGAGAAAGAATAACAACCTGCGCTCCTCTTGCTATTCTTTTTTATTGGATAAAGAATGAAACGCACACAACCGTTTGTTTGTGGATAGACGGTCCCGATCTGAGCTAATGCCAAATAGTGTCTTTCTGCATTAAAAAGGGCTAATGCAGAGGATCTTGATCCGTATCGTTGACGGAGTCCTGCATTGGGATTGATCATTGATCACCAGCAGTTTCAGCATCTTTGAGTCCTGCTCCTGCCTCGAGATTTGATGGCCGGTACCGGTTTGGTTTCACAATGGGCCTGCTCATCTACACGCAAAACGCAACGAGATGGCTGCTCCGCCGGACTTCATCTCTGCTGGCTCAGGCGGTAACACGCCGCCTCGGGGTTGGGGCAGCTAGAGACGTGGCGAGAAGGCAAAAGATGTTGGATGACTGCTACCACTGCAACTTTGACTTGGGAGGCAGCCATCACTCCGGCCGGGGAAAGTGTGGAACTGTGGATGGAGGATGAACGCGGCGACAGATAGGTGGCCGGACTTGCACGACGAGAATCGAGAGCCTGCCTCGGGACTCAATGACTGTGCTGGAGTGAGAGATACACAAAGGTGACGGTGGCAGCCTTGCAGCAGGACGTAGTACGGGCTGTGGTGCCGCACCGCTTCTTCCTGGCAGCTTCACCTGTCGTGTGGAAGAAAAACATGCCTGCCTCCTTCCATGGCTTCCTGCTGCAGACACTGTAGATGGAGGGATCGTCGTTCATCCCGATCCGCCGCTCCTTCCTGGCAGCTTCACCTGTCGTGTCAACATAGCTGCACTGACTGCTGCACGGAGCTGCCTGCCCGGCCAGCTCCACCTCCGGGAATGGTAAATACAGTACTCCCTCCATTGCGCCCCTGACAGCCCTCCCTCACCGCGGTCGGTCGATCACTATCTCTCGGTCGTTGGTTTCGGTGGTGGAAGCGGGAGGAGCTAGCTAGCGATGGGGACGAAGCGGCCATGGGAGGCAGCTGCGAGGAGCGGCGACCACGTGGGCTCCTTCACCATCTATTTCGACGGTAGAGGTAGGCCCGCAGGTGCCACCAGTTCCAGCCTTCCAGACATGTGGTTTCAGCCTGTCGTTTCGGTGTGTTGCAGTTCCAGTTCCGGCACGCGCGAGGAGGTGGAGTCGCCGCCGAGGGAGCGCGACTTCCTCTCGCAGTTCAGGGGCGGGCAGGGCACGCGGTGCTGCCACTCGCCGTCTGCGTCTCTGCCACTTGACCTCGGCTTGGGTTTGGGCTCCGGCTCCCCCAAGACGAAGAGAATCAGCAAGCGTCTCTGCCACCGTCCTCCCCGTTTCCACCGTTACCGCCGCTACCAGCTCCGCGGCAGGCGTCCGTGGTGGCCAAGCTGGGACCTGGACGCCACTCGACCCCGCATCGTCCTCTCCGCCGCCGTGCTACCTCCTGCGCGGCGCCGGAGCAGCAGTGGCCTCTTCAGACTCTGAGGCCCCTGCCATCATCCCCCGCGGACTTCGTGGACAGCTGGTGGTCCGCGCTGGCGAGGAAGAGCGACGGCCGCGACGCCTGGCTGTCGCACCACGGCCTGCTCACCGACAAGGCGATCCAGCGCTTCAGCTCTGCCGCGCCGGGCCCGGACTTGCAGCGGATGTGCGTCGACGCGGGGTTCACGTGCCCGGCGTGCCGCTGCCGCCGGCCCAAACTTGTGACCGCGCCGCGCACGCACCTCTGCCTCTGCCGCGACTGCACCTACGTCTTCCGCGACGACCCGGCCCTCGCGTGCCCCGTCTGTGCCGCCGTCCGGGCGTGGGGCATCCCTGCTTGATACTACTACTACTAGTCCAGTAGTACTTGAGAGGCAGGCAGAACCGGCAGCGGCCGATAGAAATTTGTTTGTTTCGGCGCTACCACTGTCATGGTACCCGTACATGAACCAACCACTAGTTTATGGTGGGTTCATCTAATTCCTCGTTAGGATTTCAGGATTCGGTACAACTACTAGTACGTCTCTGCTATACTAGTGTGTGTTTTTTTATACTAGTGTTTTGGATCTTGAATGTGCGAGAGGAATTCCGCACGCTTTTGCCACGATTGTGCGACCGTGCAATGACTAGGGCATTCAGAGCTTAGTCACCCGATAACGGCAGGTTAAGAACAATGGTAAATGTGGTCGTGTTGTGTGAGTGCTTAGCAATACTATATTTATCAGAGTCCTCTAACAATATTTTCTACTCCAAACAATGGTAAATGCGGCATTCCATAACAGTTTGGGTTTCCAAACAATCTGAAACTCATGGAATGGAGCTCCTGCTCAAATGCCCGGAGACGTTTACATTTGTTCCAGTTTTCATCCTAAAAAAAAAGTTCCAGTTTTCCCGCGTCATGCAACGCAAAGCCCCTTTGCTTTCACTCACCAGTTGAAAGCGCGCGCGCCGCGGATCCACTGACAAGTCTTCCCGTCCGCTAGCTCCCCGACGCCACGAAGGCGACCGGCGGTCCTAGAGTTCTGGGACTCCTCTGTGCATCCGGCAAGAGCGTGGATTGCACTCTTCGCTCATTGATCTGCTCTCTGAATCTGCTCCGGAGTTCCCCGCTTCTTCCTTCCCCTACCGCGGCTTGGGCTGACTGAGGGGCGAACTCTGTTTCGCTGCCCGGCCACGGCCTGCGCTGGTGAGGGAGCTGGAAAAGGGAGGCGGATCGACGGATCTGAGGAGGGAAGAAGTTCGTGCTCCACTTTTGGAGCTAGATTGTAGCCAAGGCCCGCAGCTATGGCGACCATGGATGGTGTTGAAGATGTCGGTCAGTGTCCCAAGGTGGAGGAAATGCTGAGCTGGCTCAAGCTTACAGCAGAGGAAAGGGATGCTGTGACAATTGAGGACACGTCACTGGAAGGATTGGCGACATCGAACCGAGCTATCATTGGTAAGGTTTTATCGACCAATGTCCTCCATATTCAGACTATTATGTCAGCTCTAAGGTCGGCATGGGGCAATCCCAGTGGTCTGGAAGCTAGATCTGTGGGGGAGAATATGTTCATTGCAGAATTCAGGTCTAAACAAGATCGTGACCGGGTGCTGGAAGGTTCCCCATGGACCATAGGCAAAAAGGCCGTTCTTATCCAGCACCTTGACCCAAGATTGAGACCATCAGAGGTTGTTTTTGACAAGATGACAATCTGGATTAGAATATATGATCTCCCTTTTGTTTATATGAATGATAAATGTGAGGAGGAAATGGCCGGAAAAGTGGGAAAGGTATTAAAATTGGAAGTAGATGCAAATCGAAGAGCTTGGGGTCCTTATCTTCGAGCGAGAGTGCAGGTCAACATATCCAAGCCATTGCTTCGTTGTATCACAGTCTTCTCGGAGAAGAAGCAGATGGCAGAACAGTATGATGTGTGCTATGAGAGGCTGCCAAATTACTGCTATTCCTGCGGCATAATTGGACACTCTTCAATTGAGTGCCCAAATCCAGCCGAACGGGATGAGAATGGGTTACTACCTTATGGAAAAGAACTCCGCGTAGCGGAGGATAACAAACAGAGGAGAGGATCAGATGATAGACAATCTAACTCTGCAAACCGTAGCTTCAGTTCTACTGGCCAGTGGGGCTCAAGTGAGGATCATCAAGAGAAAAATGGGGCTGCTAACAAAGGGGCTACTGGTGGTTCTACAACTGATGAGAACAGAACTAACCCAATGCAGGATGACGAAGATTTATCTCCATGCAGGAATCACAATAGAAAAGGAAAAAATATAATAGTGCAAGATGAAGTGAAGAATGTGGGAAAGGAGTTGTTTCCAATGACTGGCGGGGGTCAGGGAATTAAACGCAAACAAGTCAAAGCCCCTACATCAAAACCAAGGAAAGATAAAGGAAACCCGCAGACAACCCCGACTCATGATGCCATGGAACTGATTGTGGCTGTACCTAACACACAACAACCACCCACTAGAGAAGGCATACATGCGGAGATAGAACTGGATGAGGGGAGAGAACAGATAACAAAGAAGTTGAGAGCAACAAATGAGACAAGTGCTTATGAATCGGCGGAGGCTGCACAGTAGCCCCGCCGAGAACCATGAGTCTCTTAAGTTGGAACTGCCGAGGCTTGGGACGGGACTCGGCAGTGGGTGAGCTTCGCTGGTTAGTGAAGCATTACCGTCCTTCCCTCCTGTTCTTATCGGAAACAAAAATGAGGGAGAATAAAGTGAGACGTTTCATGTGGTCTCTCGGATATAATGGATGTCTAGGTGTTGATTGTGATGGAAGGAGTGGCGGACTAGCTCTCTTTTGGACAACAGACTTATGGGTTAGTTTAAAATCTCGCTGCACCAATTTTATTGATGTACACGTTAAGGAGGCAGATGGACCGGTTTGGCGAGCAACATTTGTTTATGGTGAGCCAAAAGTTGATCGAAGACATATCTTTTGGAACCGACTTCGTTGGCTAAGGACTCAGTGGGAAGGCCCGTGGTTGTGCATAGGAGATTTCAATGAGGTCTTATGCAATGAGGAGCACTTAGGCCCAACAGAGAGGGGTGAAAATCAGATGAGACTTTTCCAGGAATGCTTGGAGGACTGCCAATTGATAGATCTGGGTTTTTGTGGGCCCAAGTACACATGGAACAATAGGCAGCAAGGAGATCACAATATAAGGGTCAGACTGGACAGGACAGTAGCAAATGGTCAGTTCACGAGAATTTTTGAGGACGTACAAGTTGAAAATTTAATAACCACATCTTCAGACCACTTTGCTGTGTTGTTATCCTATTGTAGGCCGCCCAAGAATACACAAACCAATGGTGGATGCCACAACTTCAAATATGAAGCTGCCTGGAGCAGAGCACCAGACTACTTAGATACTGTTCAAAACAGCTGGAACGATGGATTGGTAGGCTCAAGGAATATTCTAACAACTTGGAATAACCTAAATAAGATGGCGTAGACCCTGTCTACATGGAGTAAACAATCTTTTGGATCTCCTCGTAAGGAGATCAAGAAGCTCGAAAAACGTTTGCTAACGCTAAGACTCAATGGTGCCACAAGGAGATATTCCCAGGAGGAGAAGGAGATCGAACGCAGGCTCTGTGAGCTATTCGAAAGAGAAGAGATCATGGCGAAGCAACGTTCTAGAGTGGACTTGCTCAAGGAAGGAGACCGAAACACATCCTTTTTCCAGGCGAGGGCAAGTGCAAGAAGGAGAACGAATAGAATTAAATATTTGAAGAAGCCAGATGGAAGCAAGTGTGAGGATCAGCAAGGGATTAAACAATTGGCCCTATCCTTTTATAAGAATCTGTTTACTAGTGAACCCCAAGACGAGATGAATCAGGTTCTAGAGGCCATCCAAAATCGAATCGATGAAGCAACTAATAATGATCTATGCAGACCTTATACTGATGAGGAAATCAAGGAAGCCCTATTCCAGATGGGTCCTACAAAGGCTCCTGGACCCGACGGTTTCCCAGCTCTATTCTACCAAAAACACTGGAGCATGCTAAAAGATGACATTTGCCAAGCAGTGAGAAGCTTTCTAGCAGGGGACAACTTTCCAGATGACCTATGCAATACAACAATAGTACTAATACCGAAAGTATCAAGGCCTGAATACTTAACAAATTTTAGACCCATAAGTCTATGTAATGTGTTGTACAAAATTGCCTCCAAAGTTCTAGCTAATAGACTGAAGACATTGCTGCCAAATATAATTGCAGAGGAGCAAAGCGCATTTGTGCCGGGGAGGTTAATTACGGATAACGTATTGATTGCGTATGAATGCATGCACACAATTAGAAGGCAGCAAGCTAAATACCCTTTCTTCGCTCTTAAGATTGACATGATGAAAGCATATGATAGAGTTGAATGGAATTATTTACGTGCTGTGCTTCAAAGGATGGGATTTGCAGCAGCATGGATTAACAGTGTCATGAGATGTGTTACCTCGGTCAAATACTCTGTTAAAGTGAATGGAGAGCTAACGGAATATTTTATTCCATCCAGGGGACTACGATAGGGAGACCCCATTAGCCCATATTTATTTTTGCTCTGTGCGGAAGGTTTGTCCTGTCTACTGAAAAAGGAAGAACATGCAAGGCGCCTAATAGGGGTGAGAAATGGAACTTCGGGTCCAGCCATCTCCCACCTTTTATTTGCAGATGATAGCATTTTCTTTACAAGAGCTACTGATAAATGCATTAACTCTTTGAAATATGTATTACAGACTTACAGCCACGCATCGGGCCAACGAATAAATTTGATGAAGTCATCTCTGTTCTTCAGCCAGCAGTGTCCACCAGAAATCAAACAAAAGGTTATGGAAGCTCTGGACGTACATAATGTGGCTCTCCAATCAAATTATTTGGGTATGCCAACCTATGTGGGTAAATCTAGAATGAGTGCTTTTAATTTCATTTCAGCGAGTATGTGGAAGCGCGTTCAAGGATGGAATGACAGGCCCATGTCCAAAGCGGGTAAGGAAATTATGCTAAAATCTATAGCCCAGGCAATCCCTACTTACGTAATGAGTTGTTTTCAGCTCCCTGATGGAATCTGTGAGAAAATGAGGTCAACAATTGCGAATCACTGGTGGGGAGTTGAAGGAGGGAAGAAAAAGATGCACTGGAGATCCTGGGAGTGGCTTACTGCACCGAAGTTTATGGGTGACATGGGCTTCCGAGATATGAAGATGTTCAACCAAGCAATGTTAGGGCGTCAATGTTGGAGACTAATGGTACAACCTGATTCACTCTGTGCAAAGGTATTGCAAGGAAGGTATTATCCGAATAGTCCTTTCATTGACGCTAAACTTTCGAGGTCATGTTCATATACTTGGAGAAGTCTAATGTATGGCAAAAAGTTGCTAGAACGTGGAATTATTTGGAGAGTGGGGAACGGTGAAGAAATCAGAATATTGGAGGACAAATGGATTCCTGATGCGCCTTGTCACCCAATTACACCCACTGTCTACATACCAAATGGCCTCAAAGTATGTGCTCTACTGGATAAAACAACTAACCAGTGGAATGGCGAACTCGTCAAGGCTTGTTTCTCCCAAACTGATGCTGAACGTATCCTGAATATTCCTTTGAGCCATAGCAGAGTGGAGGACTGCGTTTCTTGGCCTCACACTAAGTCTGGGATTTACTCAGTCAAGTCGGCATACATCCTAACCAGAACTGAGGAAGCTCATCTTAAGTCAAGTGTTTGTGGCAAAGGAGGCAGCTCAAACCAGGAGGAGATGGCCAAGGAATGGAAGCGATTATGGAATATCAAAGCTCCACCAAAAGTGAAAGTCACATTATGGAGATTTGCCCAGGACTGCCTTCCTACAGGTCAGCAATTTAAATTGAGGAACATCCCAGCTAGTGATCTGTGCTGCGATTGTGGAAGAGAAGAAACTATTGAGCATGTTTTCTTGCAATGTCAGTACGTGAAGGAAATATGGAGAGAGCTGAAAAGGAAATGTGGCTTCTATAAGCAGGCACGACCTTTTACCTCAACAAGACAATGGCTATTTGAAACTCTGCAGGACTGTTCGAATAGAGAGGCTACTACTTTGGCGATAGTCTTTTGGCACATTTGGGAGGCGAGAAATGCAGTAAGAAATGGAGAAAAGGAAATGCATCCCCACTGTATTGTTGAAAAGATGCTCGCATACATGGACATGGTTCTGTTAAATTTGTTTGAATCAGATATCCCCAACAGGTGTGACTCTACTAAGCCTCACTGGAGTCCACCACCAGGTGGATGGATCATGGTTAACGTGGATGCGGCAATCTTCCAATCAAAAAACAGAATGGGAATAGGAGTGGTGGTCAGGGATAATAGAGGAGAGTTTATTGCAGCACTCAGGCAAGGAGTTGATAACATCATAACCCCTGAAATTGCTGAAGCTATTGCTTTTAGAAAGGCTGTCCAATTCACATCAAGACTACAACACAGTCATGCCATCGTGGCTTCAGACTGCCTGACTCTAATCAAGAAGCTAAGACAGGAGACCAAGGACCGTTCACACATCAGTATATTAGTTCAGGATATTAAAAAGACTATGTGTGATTCCCATGTTGTAATGTCTGTTACTCATGTAGGAAGACGTTGTAATGAGGTAGCTCATGTAGTAGCTAAATCAGCCGATCAGTTTGTTGAATCGGTTTGGTATGATGTAGCACCAGACTTTATAAGGGTGCCTTTATGTAACGACCGGTTAAATGAATGAAAGCTACCCGTTAATCTCAAAAAGAAAGCGCGCGCCGCAGTCATGGCCTCCCCGATCCACGCGTGCCCGGCGGCGACGTCGGTGGTCGTGCCGCGCGAGACGCGGTGACAAACAAGTCCGTCGCCTGCCAGTTTGCCGTACGGAGCGGAAAGGGATCGATGCCAGCCGTTGGTTCCCTGTCATCTTGGATGGACGCGCATGATTTTCATGAAGAACATCACTTGGCAGCGTGTTTTCTTGGCAACGGAATCCGAAGAACAACATGATACTAGTGCACCGTTAGGATGATCACGTTTCGGAACGAAGATTCTTTCACGTCGTTCGGTGAAATACTAGCACTGCACTACTGCTTTTCCTTGGTTTTGGAAGGGGCGCTGCTGTTGGTAAAACGAACTAGTGAATGGTGTGTCATTGGCTGCTGGTTGCATTGGCACGTACTGTAGTACGTAATACGCTCTTTGATAATGAGAATTGATAGACCGCCACCTCCAACAACTTGGATCAGCCTCTATCTGTCGTCAGTGCGACTGTTCAATGCAGGTCACACCTGGTCACCGGCGTTCCGTCCGGCCGCGGCATGGGCGCCGGCCGGCGCGGACACGTCTGAACGCGGCGAGACCGGACTGGCTCCGGCGGTCCGCGCAACGCCACCTCGGGTTACGGGTGATAGAGCGGCTACAGCTACTCTGGAGGCGTAGCGAGGTGGTTTGGACTGACACCGCCGCCTGCAGCTTTGACTTTGGGAACGCTCCTGGTGCGCTCAAGTGCGTGCAAGGAGGCTTCGGATGTGTTCGTTTCCTGGGTATAAACTTTATAGCTCTCATATAAAAAGAATCTTACTATTTAAGAGTATTAAATAAAGTTTAATTATAAAATAAATTACAGGTCCCTAGACTAATTCACGAGACGAATCAAATCAGGTTAATTACGTTGTGATTAGAAGATGGTTACTGTAGCATCACTTTAGCGAAACATAAATTAATTAAGCTCGTTAGATTCATCTCGAAAATTAGCACCAATCTGTCAATAGAATTTTGTCATTAAATTGATCGAAATATTCATAAATAATGAGATTCTCTTTGATGTGACGAGTGCTAAAATTTAGAGGGTGAGAAACGAACAGGGCCTTCCTTGGCACTCTATCCGCGACGACGGGAGGCTGAGGTCCCCGGATCGAAGCAGGTTGGCCTCCGCCGTGCAGCCTCGACCTCTGTCGCCGATCGTTGACCTCCGCCGCGCAGCCTCGATCTCCGCCGTGAAGGCATCCTGGAGAAGGGAATCGGGTCCAGCCGTGGATTGAAACGACGATGATGTCGACTTTCACTAGCTGAAGCGGCCACATCCGAGGAGAGCTCCACCGCGCGGTTCTTCCGACGTCCTCCTCGACTCAGGTGAGCACTATTACTCATTTGAAATTTGTGAGCTGATATCTACTTGAAATTCTAAAGGGTCATCTAGTGTCGGTGCTGAGATTTCATCAAGGATGTCGTGATAATTTCTATCCGTTGCAGTCGGGCGTTGTGCTTGGTTGTGAAGGCAACCGATGTTTTTGCTTTAATAATGCAAAGGACGTCACATGCAAACCATCCGTGAGCTAATTGAAGACATCTCTCATCAATTGTCGTCCATGACTTGACACGACGTTAACGCTAATTGAAATAATTGAAGGCATCTCTCATCGATTATTGTTTTACGTACGTGACTTGACACGACGTTGATTGAGTTAAGTGAAAAAAGAAAAGAAGAGGAAGAGATGAAAGGATATGGTAGTTGAAAATTGTTGAATAAAATATTAGGTTAGTTGATATCGAAAATGGATATAGAGTATGAACGGCTGCGGTGAAACCGAATATAGAGGAGAGAATCTTGATGACTAGGACGGATATCCCAACAACCAGTTGTGGGACATGCATATTATTTATTTTTTTCCTCCTCTGTTCCTCACTTTATCCCCCGCCCACCACCCACTTCCTCGGATCCGGGCGCCACTACCGCCGCCGCGCCTCCTCGCGCTCGCCACCGGGGTCCGTCTCCCTCGCTCTGCGTGCGCCTTGCCGCCGGGACGCGCCTCCCTCCCTCTGCCCGCGGCTGCGCTCTCCTCGCGCTCGACGCCGGGGTCCGCCTCCCTCCCTCCCTCCGCACGCGGCTCGCCGCCGAGGCCCGCCTCCCTCCCTCTGCTCACGGCTCGCCGTCGCGTCCCTCCTCGCGCTCGCTGCCGAGGCCCGCCTCCCTCCCTCTCCGCCCGCGAATCGTCGTCGAGGCCCACCTCCATCCCTCCGCTAGCGGCTCCCCGCCGCTCCGCGTCTCCCTCGCGCTCGTCGCCGTCGGGACCCGCCTCCCTCCTCCGGGCGGAACCTTGGACGGTTAGGGATGGCGCGCGGGTGCGCGAATCCCACACCACGTCCATGTGTAGCGTGCCATCGTACGCACTCTGTATGTGCCTTTCGTGGTGCAGTCCGGTAGGATGACGGATGGCTCCCAGCACCCCGTGCAGCACATAAAACTGTAAATCTATACTGTAGGCGGGAGTTCTGGATTGGGTTGCGTAGCCAGTGTGGGTAGTCAAAGGTCGTCCACACTCGTTTGATTTCAATAATGGGCTTGTTGATTCTGCAAAATTGAGCTTGTTTGCTACTCGTAGATGATTATTGTTCATCAGTTACTACTCCGCTTTTATCAGCTTACTAGTATATACTACTATGTTTGCGATCAGTTCCGTATGTAGAAATTCGTGGAACTGGTGTTCGTCAATGGATAATTCGAGCACGGCGTGCTTGTAACCCCGGTCCGCGGCCGAGAGAGTCGGCGGATGGCGGCTGCACGCGCGACGACCGACGAGAGATGGAGCGGGGACCGCACTTTTGCCGCTTCGCTGCCGACGGTGTGAGGGTCCACCTCGGGACAATGCATGCACATCGGGGATAGACAAGCTACGGAGCCGCCTGTGACAGGCATGTGGCAGGAACCCAGCCCAGGAGGTAAAAGATACGCGTATCTGCCTCCTTCGAGGAGTTCCTGCTGCTGTGCTGCAGGCATGGAGACTTTTCTGGCGCCTGGATGCGACGGATTTTCATATTTTTTTCAATTACTTCTAGTCAGTAATAACAAATGCATATTAGCGGGGGCGGTTAGTTTCCAGCTATATAATTTTTAGAGGGTCAAATCAAAGAGAATTTTATCATTTTGGAGTACTAAATAAAGTCTAATCTCGAAACTAATTGCAGATCCCCCTATCTAATTCACGAGACGAATCCAACAAGGGTAATTATAGTGTTATTAGAAGATGTTTACTGTAGCATCACTGTAGCTAAACATAGATTAATTATGATCATTAGATTCGTCTCGCAAATTAGAGGGAGTCGTAACATAGGTTTTGTTATTAAATTAATAAAAGTACTACTAAATAGTAAGATTCTCTTTGATGTGATAGTATATAAATTTTAGAGGGTGGAAACGAACGGGGCCTAAATCGGTGTTTGTGGCGGCAAACTGAAATGCGAATTTCTTTAAAAAAAGCCATTTCATTTCATGATAAAAGGACGGCCAGAAAACTTTTGTGAAAGACTGTAGGTACGACAGCAAACAGTACTCTGGCGTTCCGGGTTGGCAACTCCACTACTCCGGAAATGGTTAATGCTTTGGCTGCACTGTGTGCTAGTACTACTGCAACTACTAGTACGGAGTACTAGCTTCAACTGTCGTGTCATGTAGGCTTGCACTGTTGCGCAGGAGCGCGTGGGCTGCGCAGGCGGCAACACAACCGGAAATGGTTAATGCTTTGGCAGTGGCCTGGACCTATATTTCTCCTCCTGCTCGCTCCATCGCTCTGGTTCCACAGTCACGAACACTGGTCCTAGACCTCATCCCATCCAGTTGCTTGTGTGTTCGTTTTCGTGGAGGCGAGAGAGGGATGGCGACGAAGCGGCCACGGGAGGCACACCACATCCGCACGGTCTCGCTGCCTGTTGCAGCTGCCGCACGCACCGGCGACACGGTGTCCTCCGGGTTGGAATGGGAGTCGCTGCCGAGAGAGAGGGACTTGCTCTCCCAGTTCTGGCGCTGCGGGGTTGCGGAGCATGGGACGCGGTGCCGGATTCGGCGGCCGTCCACGCCTCTGCCGCTTAGCCTTCACCTGGGGTCCCAGGAGGAGGAGCAGCAGCAGAATCGGCAAGAAGTGATGGACGCCCCCATCCGCCACGCGCCGCGGCAACCTGGCCTGGCGCTGGCGCCGCCGCCGGCCGGCTTTGTCTCTGAGTCGCCGCCGTTACCGCCGCTGCCGGCTCTGCGGCTTCCGTCCGTGTCCGTGACGGGACAGCCAGCGGGAGGCCATTCGACCCCGCGCCATCTTTCTCGCGCCGCCTCCTGCGCGCCGGCGCCGGCGCCGAAGCCGTGCACGCCGCGCTGCGCGTCCCCGCGCCGCCGCGGCGCCCTGCAACTCCGATCCCCAGAGCCCGGGCACCCCACCTGCAGCAGGCCATCAACACCGGCGACGGCCGGGGCGCGGAGCCGGCGGAGAGCTGGTGGTACGCGCAGGCGCGGAAGAGCGACCGGCTGGGGCGCGACGCGTGGCTGTCGCACCACGGCCTGCTGGCCACCCAGGCCGCGCAGCGCTGCAGCGAGGCGGTGGAAATCCTCCGCGCTGCTCGGGTGGGACCCGCGCTGCTGGGGTCGCAGCTGCTACGGGCCTGCGTGGACGCGGGGTTCACCTGCCCGGCCTGCCGGCTCCAGCCGGCGAACATGGTCATCATGCCGCGCACGCACCTCTGCCTCTGCTGGGACTGCACCTATGTCTTCCGCGACGACCCGGCCCTCGCCTGCCCCGTCTGCGCCGCCGTCCGGGCGTGGGGCATCATCGCTGCTTAGCAGCCTCCTCCCCAGATGAAGAACCGTCCCAAAGGCAAGACTCTTTTGTTTGTTTTGGTACAAGCGCTTTCAGGGTGGATCAAACCTAACTACTAGTAATGGCGGGTTCATCTTATTACTAGTTCTTATCGGCTCTGCTGTTTACTAGTAGTACTAGGAAATTAGGATGATTTATTATAGGTACTTCAATTGTTGGCATCCGGACATCACAGGTTGCTCGAATTTGGGTTAAGATTGATGTCCGGAAGTCGACAGTTCTAATCTGGAGTCGGTAGTCTCTACATCTAGGTGACTTTGATGTTGGTTAGTTTGGGAACTGCAACCGCAGCATTTTGTATATGAAACACTGAGAGAGAATGCATGAATTCTCTCATCCTATGTAATCACAACTCACGGGCATCTAAGGAACTCGATGCCAGATTTCTGGAGCCTGTGGCAGCGATGCGACTAAGTTAGCACTAGTATTCTCTTTTCACCAGAATCCCACCATTGGCACGTCGTACTTCAGGAAATATGAAGTTTGATTTGTGGGTTAGGCCTATGGTCACGCACGCCCATCTTTGATTCAGGCAGCAAGAGTTCCTGCGGCCAGAGATTAGATTAGGATGAAACAGTGCTACTGGAACGAAAATACACTTCATGTTTTGGAGCAACGCAATAAAAATGTAAATAACTGCACAGTGCTATCTCATCTTTTCTTCTTCTTCTGCCTTTGTGCCCTGCGCTCAAAACGTAGTCTGAGCAGCCAAAAACAGCAAATCAACATCATTCTTAGAGCATCTCCAACAGCTCTTGTAAAATAGACTGGTTAGGTAAAAATAGAAGATAATCAGAGAAAATGCGACCCAACAGAGCCGGTATCACGCTCGGTAAGTTTCTTCCCTCGGTATCCCGGCTTTCCCGTTCGCAATCTTTAGCGTGAGTGTGTCGTTCGCCATCGTCCTCGCCGTGCGCCCGTGCCCTCTTTTCCCGCGAGAACTTTTCCCTCCAACGCATCGCCCTGCTCCTCGGTGTGCCGCCACCCTCCGCGATCCCAACACCAAATCCCGTCGAGCAGACTGCAATTTGGCCCTCTCCTCATCGAATCACCATCGCCAGGTTTGCCAACATAGGTGCCATGTAGAGGCTGTCGCGTCTCCATGCTGCATCGGCTATTTGAACCACGATTCCAACAAACTGTTGCATGGTCTTCTCAATCCATCAGGTCCCGCTCCCGCATGGATTGCATGATCCGGGACCAACTCATTCAGAGGGAGGAACATGAAGAGATTCTGCCACAGGTCTGGATGATCAGATGCCGTAAGATTGTTTCTCGGAACAATGGCAGCAGGTTGAAGCGCAGCATTGGACGGACAGCTCGGTAGGAGGTGGCTCAAAGAGGATGCATGAGCGGGGCAGCTGCAATAGTGAGCTGCTCGCGAACTCGGAGTCGACGTCACTGGCAACTAGGGCGTTCATGTTCAATAGCACATGTATTAAGAACAAAATAAGACCAGAAAATGAGTCATATGATGAAGATTGAGGAACGGGATAGAAATCGACGAGAAACTTACAACAGAGAGATCAACGTCAAATAGATTCAGCCACAGATTTTAACTTCATGCAATCAACATCATTCTTACGCCCCAAATGTTCTTGATCGCCAACACATGTCACTAAAAGTGTTTGAACAAAGTTTAGGGTTTAGTCAAGCATTGCCCCAGTATATAATCAGGCACGTCGTTTTAAGCGAGTGGAAATCATTTTGAACCAATAACAACAATGCGATATGTACAAATAAAATTCCATATAAACAAGCTGTATTCTGTTCCAATTCCAGTTGTCACTGCTGAGCTAAAGCGTATTGTCCTTTTTCCCACATCACGAAGGGATGACTTTGGAAATCAACTCGTTCAAAAGAGTAGGATTGCTTGTAATCAGCTGAAAGCCATCAGTGTCCATGAGCGCCTTGAGAGCATGCGGGCACCGAATGAAGTCAATGCAAGCCTTCTTGAGCCTGTGGCAGCCAAGCTGGTGAGCCAGCACGAGCGTGGCCGCCACCGTGCCGGTGTCCACGCATCTGCACAGCTTGTCCTCGCACGCCAGCTTCAGCCTCGGCATCTCGTACCTCTCCGCCGCTTCCAGCAAACGCCGAACCGTCTCGACCTGTTCCTCCGCGAGGCGCCCCGCCGCCATCTCCGGCGGCAACGAATCCGTGTACACGAAGTGCAGCAACGCTCTGAACGCCTGAGGCGCCACGCCGTGTACCCGAACAGGAGGCGTGGCGGCGGTGCTCCCTCCCATGGCGCCGAACAGGTCGTACAGCTCCGCCTTGAAGGCCGGTGACCGGGCCGCGAGGATGCACCTGTGCGCGCGGAACGCCTCGCCGGCGACCAGGAACGTGACGTCGGCGCCGTCTTTGGTCGCGAGGAGGCCGCCCAGGTGCTGGTCCATGTCGGACGCCGGCACGGGGGCCTCCCTGTTCTCGACGCGGAACCCCGTGGAGACGGTGATGTCCACCCTGACCTTGAAGCAGTCGTCGGCGAGGCACTCCGGCGCCTCGACGATCTCCCTGTTCAGAGAAAAAGTTTCGCCTTTGTCGCCGGGCAAGAACTCGAGCGTGCCCGAGGTCTGGGTGTGAGCCGGCATCTCGTCCCCCGCTCGATCGAGCAGGAGAAACCTGGTTGCCGCGTTGACGGGGTCGGGGATGTTGTCGTCGAGGAAGACTAGGAAGGCCACGTGGTCGATGTAGACGTCGCCCTGGCGGAATATGCCGCGGGGGTGGTACCGGATGCGCCATGTCCGGCCCCCGACGACCACAGGTTGGGAGTCCATGTGTTGGTACTGGAGGGGTTTCGTGTGCGAGTAGCCCTCGATGTGGAGAAGATGGCGGATTGTCGCGGTGCCGCCGACGACGGCGGACGCGGAATCGAACTCGATCATGGCACGTGATTGGCAACGGCGTGGGGTAGTCGACGACAATCTACCTCTTGTTATTTTTTTCATAAGACCAATCTATCTCTTGTGATTATGATATTGATACTCCGACGACTTGCTACAAGGCGCTGGTGTTGTAGATGGAACGGGCCTCTAATCCACACAGATACGGATACGGTTTAAAGCGTTGAAAAACTCCTTAGCCGTGTTTGGAAGTGAGCGTCACATCCTTTTGTTAGGCAAGTTTACTGCCATGACATTTAAACATACATTAGTCACATATACTCCTCCGCCTAAGAATATAAGGATTTGTTGACTTTTGAACTTCTCGTTTGACCATTCGTCTTATTCAAAATATTTATGTAAATACAAAAATAAAGAAGACGTACTTAAAACATTTTTAGGAATAAGGTAAATTGTAATATAATAAATAAAATTTTAATAAATTTTTTGAATAAGACGAATAGTCAAACATGACATCCGAAAGTCAACAAATGCTTATATTTCTGAACGGAGGGAGTACATATATGATGTATATAATATAAACAAGATGGATATTAGTACATTTGTACTGTAGTATATGGCCAGTTCAGTGTCTCTTTTCTGATGGCTTTTTAGCCTCTAACATAAAAAACCAGTGTGTATTGCGGCATGGTGGTACATTATGCTGTCAAAAAAGGCTCTTATTTTGTTCCTCCCTATAATAACATTTCAATCATTTTAAAAGAATGTTTTTCTTCCACATGCTACACTTTGGTATACATGCATGATTATGATTTGTGAATGTTTTCGGTTTGCATTGGAATATGGTGGACTTTTCGTTCTATTTTATGTTCTGATAGAAAAAGGAATCTTTTTATTATGTTTTTATGTACTACTCATTCTCACAATGCTTAGAGTGACTTCAACAATAAAAAGCATATTATAGAGGCAAACCCCTATTTGCCTCACCTCTACGGTAGAAAGAGAGCAGTCCATTTTCTGCTATCTCCAACGACAAGAGATAGATTGGAGATGCAAAACTCCATTCCATGGATGAGGAGAACCAGGTCGAGCATTCATAGGCCTCACGCTGTCGGGCAAGCTCCTTTGTCGAGCTCCATCGCTCCCCTTCCTTCGTGCCCCCCCCCCACCACGCTGCAACTACGCGCCCGTGCCGCGGCGCTCCAACTCTGTCGCGCCTGCCCCTCGTGTCGTTGCAGTAGCTCGCGTCGCGGCCCTGCGCGCGAGCTGCTCCCCCGTGTTCGTGCTGTCACGGTCGAGCTCCACCGTGCCTGCACTGTCACGCTCGTGCTCCGTCGTGCTGCCGCACTCGAGCTCCGCCGCGTTCGTGTCGTGCTTGAGCTCCACGCCCCACACGCTCGTTGCAGGTCCGCACCCGCGTCACCACATTCCAGCTCCATCGGGGAGGAGGAGGAGCCCGACGGAGCGACGGTGGTCGGGGGAGGAGAAGTCCGACGCGGCGAGCGAGGTGTGATAACAAGGATGTTGGCAAGCTTCTCGTTGTACCAACGCGGATGTGGTCGCAGGAGGAGGAGACCGACGCAGCAAGAGTGGTGAGGTTGACAAGGATGTTGGCGGCGACAAAGCTGCTCTCTTGCTGCAGCCATGCGATCAGATAAACCGTTGCCAACCAAATACATAGGAGGAGAGAGGAGACTCAATTTTGACTCCCCTCTCTCCTTCGATGCATTTTGCATAGCTAGTTGCATGTGCTTGTTGGAGAGTGTATGGAGAGGCATAGTAGCTCCTGGTGAGGCAAAAATGAAAATACATGTTATTGTTGAAGTCAGCTTTACTACCAGGTTGAAAGCAACATTTATTGGTTACTACCGTGTCTATTCTCACACTGTGGTTGCTCATAGAAATCAGATGGTCTATAAAATATATAACAATACAAATTCTAGTATAAATTATGTTAATTGAAAGTTTAAAATTTCAGAGAATTGAAAAGAAGGGAAAAAGAAAGTTAATATCAAATCTACTTATATATAAAAGGTACAACCCACTAAGATTCTTTAATGCTATTTCTCTACCTCCACGATGCGCCACATCATCTACAACCCACTAAGAGTCATTCAATGTTATTTCTTTAGCTCCACATTGCACCACATCATCTCAAATAATTTTAATAATTAGATAAAAATTGAATGTTAGCGATTAGGAGCTATTTTGAACTTTTTAAATCTCTGTCATATCATCTAGAAAGTTAGCACTGCCAATTATCACCTCTGACTCCCATGTATCCATCCATGTATCAATATTCTCATGTTACTTTATGTTATCCGGTCATCACAACTTTTGTTCCTATGTCTTTTTCGTTTTCATTTACTTTCTTTTCCGAATGTTTATGAAGTGTTTTTGTTTCTTCATATTATATAGTTTGCCACGACAACGCCGGGGTATCATCTATTTCATACAATGGACACAGCCAGTCAGGTCGCGCCACCTGTTGTTGGGTCTCACGACGGTGCGCAGGGTCCGAATTCCTAACAGGCCACATTGGTTCATTGGGCCAGTTCTCGAAATTGCTAAATGAGCTTCCTCTGGCCCCACCTACCGTTCAGCGATCAGGCTCGCTAAGCAAATCGCAGCGGAACAAAGCGAGTCCAGGCTCATTCTGTCATTCCCCGTTCGGCCGTTCCAAATCGAGAAATTCACCGCCATCCCCCTTGTGCGATGGCGCACGAAGCATGTCCCGCAAGCCTAGTGCTATATATGCCTCGTCTTCCTCGATGCTCCGCTTCTCCCCGCTCCCCCTCCCTCTCTCGCTTCCGAAGCTCTCCATCATCCTCGAGAACCACATCGCAGGGGTTCCATCAGCCTCCGTTCTCGGGGTTCGGGGAGCAGAGGGGTCTTCCGGGAAGCAGCAAAGGTGTTCGGTGAATTGTTCGACCCGATTGCATCGTGAGAAGCGTTTGAGGTAGTGGGTTAAAACCCGGTGCATGGGATGTGCACCTAGCTATTAACCTACACTCGTGAGAAGCGTTTGAGATGGGCGACCACGAGCGCAACAATGGCAAGCAGAAGATGTTCGAGTACGTGGAGTCCGGCGAGTCGTCGGAGGACTCCGCCCGGAGGATGCGAGCAAGCATGGACCCCTCTTTGTCCCCTCTCGACCATCGAGGTGCGTTCCCCCAAGAAAATCCTGCGCTCATCGTTCTTGGGTTCTGTCTGTTCTTGAGTGCCAGTTCGTCGTTCTTGGATACCTCTTCTTTGGCCGTAATGTTGAGCGCTCGGCTTCTTTTGGTTCTTGGATTTGGATGCCTGCAGATGGTGGAAACCGCACGTCGTTGCCGTGCCCGCAGCATCAGCCAGCAGCGCGGGGCGCTCGCGAGGAAGGTGACGCCGTGAGATTGCAGATGGAACACGTGTTGTCCCAACTCCCGTGGATTAAGGCCGACGCACTGGTGATCCTGGAGGAGCTCCTGCTCACCGATGATAATGGCGGTGAGGAAGAGGGACAAGGGAGCGGCGACGTGAGCAACCCAGGTGGGTGCCCGCCTGATTCTGTTGGTTCTCTCGCTTCTTGAATTCCAGTTCGTGGTCTTCGATTTCTCTTCTTTTCCTGAAATGTTGAGAGCTTGGTTTCTTGGTTCTTGATGGACCCTGACGTGAGTGTTTATTTCGTTCTTCCAGACAGATTGATGCCGCCTGCGTCATCGTCACAGGTGAACTTCGCATGGGACAGCAAACAGATTGATGCCCAGCCCGCTGCCACCGCCGGCCAGACTGGGGCGGCGAAGGAATCCCCGGAATCCGGACAGCCTCAGCCCTCGGCAGACGTCGAACAGCAGCTCGACTGGGAAGTTATTCTTCAGGCAAATGATGCCATCATCAGATGTCGGCTGGACACATGAACTGCAGGTGCCCCAAGAGCGGAGGTGCCCGAATTGCGATTACTTTCCAGGGTGGTCCGTGGCGCACCCGTCGCAGCACATCTGCCTCTGCGATGTCTGCCACGAATTGCCCATTTTCTGCGAGGTCTGCATCTCCAAGTGGGAAGCGGCCTCGCAAGGGTGAATCTCCAGTCAGCTCTTCGCTATGGCTTCCAATTCTATGGGAACAGTTGCATCTTGTCCCATGGTTTACTCAGATTTTAGCAGGGTCATTACATTTGTGCAGTGATTGCTCCTTTCTGATAGGTTTTTAGACTCAGCAAAGTATAAGCTTGTAAATTAGCATGTGGATACTGCTGGAGTCCTGATGCGCAGTAGTACTAGTATATGACACTGGTTGTAATTGTCTCATATGCGTCCTCTTGTTTTCACATGATCATGATCGGCAAATGCTGGTCTGAGATAAATGTTGGATCCTACATGTGTGTTTGGCTGTGGTTTCTGAATGGCACGGGTTAATTTCATTGCGATCTCACCTCTTTTGCATTGGTGCGGAAATTCTCTTATTTTTGTATTGTTTTCTTTTCACTGAAATGAGAAGAACAAATTGATATTTGCATTTTTGTGTGTAACTTCCCATGTGATGCTCTGACTGATTTTATAGGAGGAAGTGTCTCTGATATAGTCATCACAAAACCTCGAATCTGGGTCCATCGCATCTCATATTTGGTTAATTGCATATGTGATACCTTTCTGAATGCCAGGGTTTAGTTTCACTGTGACTGAAGTTTGGAGTGAGAGGAGGTCCCTTATGATTCTATATTTCAACATGTGTGTATTGAGATTGGGGTGCCGACCTGTTTTGCCACTGAAAAGAGAATTACACTTGCGATATTCTCCTTATTCTATCAATATAACTGTATAGCTGATTTGTAGCATCTGTGCCATGTATGCCACTTAATTCTCGTGCATCTGTTAACTGAAAAGTGTGGTAAATGTCAGAAGGTTTATACTATAGCATATGACAGATGCAATGTTTCCTTTGTGGTAGACCTTTAGCCGTTTAACTGCTGTTAAGTAGTTAAAAATATATACTGCAGCATAATGATACATTATGCTGGCAAAAGCTCATTTTTTCCTCTGTATTGACATGTTTATCAATTCCTGGAAAATGTTTTTTTTTCAGAAGCATTGATTCACATATGCTATATGTGTATGATTGTTATTTTTGAATGCTGACGTTTTCCTTATGATTTGCGTTAGAGCATGGTGCTCGAATCTCATTCTGTCTTGTTTTCCTCAGTGAAAGAAATTTTAAGGTGATTAAAATTTGTGCAGAGCCTCTGAAGTGGTGTAAATGATGGTTGGACAATTGGATCTGTTTCTGTTTCATTCCAATATATTTGATGGTTATGTAGTTGCTCCTTTGTGGAGCCTGAAGCTGAAATGTCTTAACACGTCCGGTCACAAATTCCATGTCTTTCTCTGTGTTTATAAAGGAGAAGTGTTAACGTACATATACCCAATCATTGACGAACTCCATGATTAATATGAAGAAACTGGAAAGCATGTATTTCTTCAGTAATTGGGTATGCATATGAAGAAATTGGAAAGCAGGTATCTCTTCTTGTCCTACTTGATATTTGCCGGGTTCTGTCCCTATAACTGTATATCGCTGATATACAGATGGTAAAACCTCTGGTGGTACGTTTATATGGTGTCAAAGGCTCATTTTGCAGATCGAGGTTCTTCACTCCTGCCCTCGCCAGCATCAATCTAGAAACGTCCATACCTCCTGCTCCTCCCTGACCCTCCCTTTCTCACTGCTTGTATCTCGACCATTCTGAAAACTGAATTCTCCGTTCCAAGAAGCCCATGAACCGGAAATTACATGAGTGCTACCATATTCAAGCAAAAGCATGAACAAATTGGTTGACAACAGGATCGGCTATGAACATAAGACATGGACTTACTTCGTACATAATGTCCCAAAGCAACTGGGATGGTACACTAAAAGTCTGAATAATTTCTCAGCAAATCATTGACTTCAGATGCCTAGGATTAATTCTTGGATTCTCATCATCAGTCAAGCAAGCAGCACCATAACTTCACTAGGCAATCTCAGTGGATATTGACTCATGCATGCTTGCGAACCTCTGCATGCAATTGCCGCTGCATGCTTGCAAACACATAATCACAAGTTGACGCAACAGACGCTATTTCTAAATCAACTGACGCCAAGACGTACCACACAATGAGTCTTTACTGATGATAACACACATCGCTACTTTCAAAAGAAAGAAGATTGTAGCAAACTCGTTCCCTGAAATTAATGGTAGTTTTACTGATAACATGTCACTGGTAGAAAAAAAGGAAACAAGATGTACTTCAGCAAAGGATTCTAGTTGTTGGATGACGATGCATGCCATTAGTCTCAACAACCACAAGGGCGGCGCACCAAAATGAGGGTAGAACCAGTCCCTATGTTATAGTCCGCCAGGGTAAGATCGTCTTGCAGCTGTTTGCCGTCAAAGATGATGCGTTGATGTGTGGTGCAGGTGCCCTCCATCTCATAGATCTTCACCTTAATGCTGTCGACGGTATCAGAACTCTGGACCTTAAAAGTCTGGGTAATTCCGCTCGGCGTCTTCACAGAAATCTGCATGTTGCCTTCTGGAGATGGGTAGAGGACAAGGAGAAGGGTGGATTCCTGGCAAATATTGTAGTCTGCCCAGGTGCGCTGTCGGCCCTTGGGAAACCTATGGGCAACTTCAATCTTGTCCTTTATCTCGTCCATAGTATATGACCTGTCGACCTGTGGTTAATATAAGCACAAAGCCTAGCATAAGCAAGAACAGAAATCTACTGTGTGAATACAGTTTGTGCAGATTAGATAACAAGGGCCCATATCACACTAAATCTAGCACACAAAATGACAAAGCTGTCCTGAGCAATCATTAAAAATTGCATGGCTGTTCACTCAGTTCTGTATATTGAAGCAATTCCCATTTTGCTGAGCACTTTCTACTGGAGTATATTGTACCGCCAACATGCGAACCCCAAATCATTGAAATGACAAGGAAAGGCTAAACCCCAAAAGCCGTTCTAGTTTTTAAGGCAGGACCTAGCAAATGTGTGATATATTATTACTGAACTTACAAACGATTGAAAAGACATTAACATGTCGTCGTCGTCCATCCGGAAGACCACACTTGAGTTTTCACTTAGAGAATCTTCAAGTGGGCGCAAGAAGCATCACAACAACGCCTCCAACGAGGTAAGAGACACCACCAGAGTCTCGCCGTTGTTAGCACCAGTAGCAATTACCGGGCAAAGCTTTCGCCTTATGCTTTCAGAGTTGCCGGGTTGACGAGTAACCGTGCGGCAATCGCCGAGTCACACCCAAACCCAAAACCTTACTGGGTTTTCACCAAGGTAGGTACCGAGCCCCCCCCCTCGCTGAGCGCCACCGCCCCCACCATGGGGAACAAGGCCGCGCATGGCCGGCCTCCGCACCCCTCCGTGGTGGCTTCCGCCGCCGCTACCATGCAAGGGTCCCGCCGCCACCACACACAGAGCTCCCACACCCTTCACACCTTAGAGGGGAGGGAAACGGGCGTGCACAACTGCACAAGCTAGATCCGGACTCCCAACGGGCGGATCCGAGCGTGCCATGAATGGGGCTGTTGGGGGAAGGGAGGTAGGAGAAGACCGGTCGACAAATCTTAGGCCAAAATTGCAAGCACAAGGGGTCAAATCACCGTTTCGGCGAGGAGAACCTCTAGATCCGGCGCTTGGCAGGCTAGATCCGGCGAGGAGTGAGCTCCGAAGGCTACCGGCACGGAGATCTTGTGGGGAAAACGAGGGGAGGAAGAACACCATGGGAGGGGATGAGCGAGCCTACGAAAGACTGCCTTTTTGAGCGCCGGGCGATGTCCATCGATCTACTGCTGTGAGGGGTGGCTCGGCGGCGGATTTCGGTCGCCTCCAAGTCGCCTCGAGGGAGACGACGCTGAGCGACATCTCTCGAAACTCCGGAGTTGGTTATTTCAATTTCGGCTTTATATCCCAAATCCGGAGCCTGCGCAAGCACGCCGAGAAAATCCCAAATCCCGATACATTCCCCAAATCTGGGTGGCGCAGTGAAATCAAATCACAAGCAAGGAGGATCCTCGTCGGGGGTCTTTGAGGGAGAGGAGAGGAGGGAAGTTAAGCCAAGAACCGACCTGATTAGTACGGTCCTCGCCTAGGGTTCCAAGAGAGGGGAATAGAGCAAACCAGTGGAGAACCTGCACCGGGTAAATATGTGAAGCGGAATTAGTAGTAAGGAGTAGGAGGACGAGAGGAGACGAGAGGAAGGCACGAAGGGAAGGAGCAGCATACCAGTGATTCTTGCTTTCCTTCCGGCGGAGGCGCAAGGATGGAGATGGTTAGGGCTCGGCCGATTGTGCTGTGTATATATATGGCAACTGCCGGAGAGGGGATGGATAAATTAGAAACTCTACTCTTGGCTACCCGTGTGATCCATCGATCTACAACACTGTAAATTTTCTGGTCCTTCAATTTTTTATCGCAGGCGTGTCCGTGCTCTCGTCACGGTAAAATTGGCAAGGTACAATAGTGGATGTGACGTTTCATTGTTGAACCGTCCCACCGTGCCCACATCGATGCGCATTCAATGTCATGATACTCGTCACGGTAACAAAATTGGCAAGGTACAATGGTGGATGTGGCGTTTCCTGGTTGGACCATCCCACCGTGCCCACATCGATGCGCATTCAATGTCGTGACAAGGGAGTCGGTCGCATCGTTACCTACTCTCCGTTGCCTCACCTCCTCCTCCTCCTCCTCTCTCTCTCTCTCTCTCTCTCTCTCTCTCTCCAGTCAGTGCATGACGGCGGCGCAAAACCATGGGTGACCTTGCGAGGGATTGTTTACAAGCGAATAATGGCGCGCTAGCCTGCTGGGCGACGTGCAGCGGCGCTACAGGCAGGGCAGCAGCCGACCATGGTGTTTTCGTCGGTGGCGACCAAATCTACAACTACAAGACAAGAAGGTGTTGATTTGGAGTCTCAAGGTGGGCATTAAAATCCCATTGGTTTCCTCTGATTTTTTTATACTTCAGTTCAACCAAGGGAATGTGCTAGATGATAGTTTCTTCATAAATCTACAACTACAAGACAAGAAGGTGTTGATTTGGAGTCTCAAGGTGGGCATTAAAATCCCATTGGTTTCCTCTGATTTTTTTTATACTTCAGTTCAACCAAGGGAATGTGCTAGATGATAGTTTCTTCATTGCCTGTCGCAAGAGGTTGCTCATGCTAAATGAGAAAATTGAGATACTCTGCTTTCTGAATCGCGAGAATATGATCAGCATGGTCTTGGGTGATTTCCATTGTAGGCTTTCGCTTGTTGTGTCTTATTCCGAGGGCTGGCCTTCAGTGCCTTTTTGTTCCAAGGTGACACTCTTAATGTGATTGCCTTTACCGTATGTTATTTTAAGAGTAAAATGCATGAATAATCATTGTAATTGTTTCAACATTCCGAGTTAGTCACTGTAATAATGAAATTGCAAATTGTGGTCACTAAGCTAGCTTATACGCATCGATATAATTATTATCTTCAAATCCCTACGTACTTTGATGATGTGGTATGCGTATATTAGTGACTCACCATCCACGTCAATGACTAGTCATGTCCCTGGTAGTTGATCTTTTTCTTCGTTTACATTTACACCCTTCTTTACCATATTTTCTTAATACATGAATTTCATCTGTTATCTATTTCTTTTTGAGAGGGACAAGTACGTATCAGCAAGAATGATGCAACGACCTTCGTTTGATACCAACAACAACATGACTGCAATTATCTAACAGGAAGAACGACATAGCACTTTTCATTGTCTAACTGTAGTAGAAATATGAACTACCATAGCTCGAGCTTGCCGAGAATAATTCGCATTTAGCTCAATTTGACAAATAAGCTACAAATACTTTTGAAACGTACATAAGAATAATTTTTTACATCACAAACATAACAGAATGAAAAATGATGTTCTTTCCTTTCTTACCCTCTACATATGTTGCTTTTTTCCAGTGTCGAACTTTCTTTTCCTATTCCATTGCTTTTTTCTTCTCTGAAGTTCGAGCCTTCCTTGTTTATGCCTCTCTATTGCTTTGTTTTCTACAGCCTCAATCATTTGTTGCAAGTGCAGCCTCATTCTTGGTAGCTATAGCAATGTTCTTGGGATGTTTTATCTCTTCCAATTTCTTTGTTTAGCTACATTGTCTTGTTCCAGTTGTAGGAGGCACCAAGTTCATGTTCAACTCGATGAACCTACAATCATGTAATGGAGTGGGATGTGCAGGTCCTCTCCGTGATTGTCCTCTCTACAAAATTTATCACCACTTATCTCTACCCCTTAAATTCACCAGTCATAGTGTTACATATCCAAAAGACCAATATAAAGCTACGTTAAAACCAACGGCCAAGGATCGGGAATCGGAAACCACCACCGTAGCCCAACCCATTGAATCGGATCTGAAAAAAAAGACCGATTGCCATACGAGGGAACCACCGTACCCTATCGGATTGGAAAAAGAAATGGAGGAACAACTGTCGTATGAAGGCAGCGCCGCCCCGAGAACCTTAACTGCCGTCGACCGATCGAGATCAGGTGGAGAGCGAGACGCCGGAGCCTCCACGCCTCTGTGGGAAAACCAACAAGAGCCGATCGAGATCAGGTGGAGAGCGAGACGCCGGGGCTTCCGCGCCTCACGCCGGTCGTCGTCGGCGGCGGCCTCCGCGCCACTGTGGGCAAACCAACGAGAGCGGAGCCGAGCGAAAAGGAAGCGAGCGCAAACAGCAGCCTGCTTGCTTGCGGCGTCGACGTCGCTCGGTTCCCCAACGGCCACCGGCTCGGAGCGCGAGAGGCAGCAAAAGCGCGCGTTTACTGTGTTCATTCTCCACCATCACTTCCACAAGTTTGTGCAAAGTTTCAGTCTGTCTCAAGTTCTGATTAAGTACTGACGATTAGAATTTAGGATGAAATTTGGCTTTGTCCTGGCACCAAGAAAGAAAGTGATCGAGGGCGAGTTCATCGTGAAGCGGAGGAAGGACGCCACTGCTACAGCCGTGGCCACAGAACTTCGTTCACTGCCCCTGCCTTATGCAATCCCCGCCGCACTCCACCTCTCCACTCAGCATTAGGCTGTCATATTATTTATTTATTTTAATAGCTCTTTGTTTGCTTACGGAACTTCGTTCACTGCCCCTGCCTTATGCAATCCCCGCCGCCCTCCACCTCTCCACTCAGCATTAGGCTGTCATATTATTTATTTATTTTAATAGCTCTTTGTTTGCTTACGGACTACATCTGTTGGTGCTCTAACTGTTTTGGTTTCTTCAGTCATTTTGCAAGTGATGAATTTTGATATGCTATTTTGGTGTAAGTACTGGTGCGGCAAAGCAATAGGCTACCTTTAGATAATTTTGAACGAGAAGCCAGTGAGTCTTTTTTACAGGTAAATAACCTACTATATGGATCATCTCTTATGGAATTTCTTTTTACTTTCTTATAATTATTTGATAGAAATATCTCTATATGAGAAAATCTTATAATATGATAAATTGGTTCCAGCAATACCCTGTGCGGGATAGAATATCTCTATATGATAGACAAGTTTATTTTACTGCCCTAAACAATTTCACTTTGTCCAATTTAGTACCCGAACAAAATATTGACTCATTTTAATGCCTCAAACAATTTAGGTCGGTGCAATTTAGTCACCAGTGCAATTTGTGTTTTTTTTATTTCTCTTTGTTTGCTTTAACTTTGAAGCTAAAATCTTGTGTGATATTAGATGCTATCAATCTCTATGTAAAATAAAGTATCTTGTAGTTTTTATAAATATTTTTCAAACAAGTTTGGAACTCTATGGTGCATATAATATTTGATGCTACTAAAACTATAATATATGTTCTTAAAATATGTCTTAATTTTTTTAGCGCTGGACAATATGGTATTTATTATTTGTAAAATTTCAGCTTCAAATTCAAAGCATATAAAGAGAAATAAAAAAATATATGGTGATGCTATCAAACCTTCCTATGTATTAGGTCAAATTCAAAGCTTAAAATTTCTCAAATCAAGATATGGACAATATTGTATTCCCAAATTCAAAGTTTAAAATTCCAGCTTCAAAATCAAAGCTTCCTCTTCTTAATCTTATGGTGATGCTAACAAACCTTCCTATGTATAACAGCTAACTCGATTGGATAGCAAAAATAAACTATATGGAGTATTGGACATGCTCAAGTGATATAATTTTATGATCTATTTATGTATGGATGGGACCGTGTAATATGATTGTATTAGCATCTACTCAAATATTATTTCATATCTACTGAATTTTGTATGGTCATATTATTCCTTTTTATAATCGTGGTGTTAGCACGGGCACATTGTACTAGTGCGTTGAAATATGTCTTGTAAAGAAAATGCAAATGAAATTATCATCTGCAACATATCATTAAGCATCATAGATATGCATGGTGGCTGATGTGTCTACAGGTGCTGCTCGTTGTAAAGTTCTATGACGTTCAGTCACGTTGTTGTTGCTGGTAGCAAACGGAAGTCGTTGCTTTGTCCTCACTACTGCCCACCGTAACCTAGTCATGTCTCTTGTTCTTTATCACTGTTCATGGCTAGGGCCACCCCCACAAATACATATGTGTCTCTCAAAGAGGAATAAATGATAGATAAATTTATGTATTGAGAAAATATGGTAAAGAGGAGTGTAAATGTAAAGGAAGAAAAAAAATCCACTATCGAGGAGATGATTGCACGTTTATGGATTGCGAGTCATGAATATACGCATGCCACATCATCAAAGTATGTAGAGATTTGAAGGTAATGACCATATCAATGCGTATAAGCTAGCTTAGTAACCGTAATTTGCAATTTCATGAGTACAGTGGCCAAATTGAAACGTTGGATCAAGTACAATGGCTATTCATGCATTTCTTATTTTAATTACAAGGATGTGATGGCTGCTTCTTATTTGATTAACCAAAGTATTGTTGAACATTACCTATGAATCTTTGAGATTCATGTCACATTACCTATGAATCTTTGAGATTCATGGCTTATTCCAAAAGGGCACCTAGGTTAGTGCTGGTAAGGACCCTTCATTTTGTCCCAAAAGCAAGTGCAGAATAATTTTTGGGATGGCTTATTCCAAACAGTGCCGGCTCCGGGCTTTGGAAGGCCCTTGGGCAAGCTCGTCATCAGGGCCTCATGCTATGTAAATAAATACACCTATCTTTTTTTTGTCGAACACACAGGAGAACTGCGTGTCTTTTCATTAAGAAGAAGAAACCGAACAAGTACAAGTGTTAATCTTTTACATAAGCGCCGAAGAAAGGAAGCACTACACAATAAAACCACAAACGCTGCATTACGGGAGGTTGCCTAGCTTCCTGGCGCCTGCAACCGCCCAAAGATCAGCTTCTCCCTTTATGTCTTCAACTAGTTGCACAGTGTTGGGTCGCTCCTTGTCAAAGACACACCGATTACGGAATTTCCACAACATCCAAGCCACCAGTATTATCAATGTGTTGATCCCCTGTCGTGCTGGTGATCCGGCCCTTTTGCTTGCTCTTCGCCACCAAGCTTGGAAGGAGAGATCTCCTAGATGTGGTGCGAGGTGTTCAAATTGAGTCCACTGCAGGATCAGAAACCAAATACCTCTAGTAAAGACGCAGGAGATGAGGATGTGATCGATGTCCTCCGCAGCCTGGTCACGAACGGGCAGGAGTCCGGGTGCGGCAGGTTGCGCTTGGCTAGACGGTCAGCCGTCCAGCAGCGTCGCCACAGTGCAAGCCGGAGGAAGAATTTCGCCTTCAATGGAGCCCAAGATCTCCATAGTCTTTTGTAGGGCTCGAAATTAATCCCCCAAGGTAGAATTGCCGGTACGCCGATTTTGCAGAGAACTCCCCTTTGGGATCCGACTTCCATTGGTGGCAGTCATGTTCTTCCTCCAATAAGGTGAACTGGCCTATGGTATCGTAGAGCAGAATGAACTGCCAGGCTGCGACCACCGAGAGGCCGCCGATTATGTCCTGAAGTCCTGCACGGACCGTGCGAGTGCGCCAACCTCTTCGGCGAACAAAGGACATCAGTTGAGGCGCAAGGTTTGCAATTGCCTGGCCATGTATCCATCTGTCCGTCTAGAAGAGAGTGGAACGGCCATCACGAACCATGGTGATGGTGGAGATCGAGAACATAGCACGCACCTTGTCCGGAACTTGGATATTTAACAAAGCCCATGGTCAGTCAGGATCTGTCTTCTCTAGCCATATAGCCATCGCATCCTCAATGCCCAGGACATGACCTGGAGGTTGTGCAGTCCCAGTCCACCAAGTTGCTTCGGTTGTGTGACACGCTCCCAAGCGATCGGGCAGTGTCCACCATTCAGGTCCCTACGACCTCTCCAAAGGAAGGAGCGTCGCCACTTGTCAATCGCTGCGACAAACCATTTGGGGACGTCCAGTGCTATTAGAAGGTAAATGGGGATGGCAGTGAGAACAACCTGCACCAGGATTAGCCGTCCCGACCTGTCAAGTAAAGCCGCCTTCCAGCCTGGTAGGCGATCTGCAATTTTGTCGATGATGGGTTGTAGTTCCACCTTTGTTAACCTGCGGATGGAGAGAGGTAGCCCTAGGTATTTACAAGGAAACTCTGAAGTGCCACATTCCAGTATTTCGGCTGCCGCGGCGATCGCTTCCGGCTGGCATCTTATCGGTATTATCATGGACTTCTTCAAGTTAGCAAATAATCCCGATGCTTCGCCAAACTTTTGTAGCAGGCTCTTGATGGTTGTAAATCTTCACTCTGCGGTGTGGTGAACAGGACGGCATCATCTGCATACAGGGAAAGGCGATGTCCAATGTGTCTCCCGGCCAGGGGCCGAAGTAGCTGCAGTTCCTCCGCCTTAGCAACTAGGCTACTCAAAACATCCATAACTAGTATGAAAAGCATAGGCGAGAGAGGATCGCCCTGCCGCAGGCCCCTCCGATGATGAATTGGTGCTCCGGGCTCCCCATTGAGAAGGATACGAGTGGAGGAGGTCGCCAGCAATCGGCAGATGAGATGGTGCTAGTGTTGTCCAAACCCCAGCTGAGTAAGGACCTCAAGAAGGAATGGCCACGAAACTGAATCAAACGCTTTGGTAATGTCAAGCTTGAGAAGGAGGCTGGGCCGCTTCTGTGCATGTAAGAACTTTGCAACATGCTGAACCAATAGGAAGCACCTATCTTACAAAATATACTTATCTTATAGGAACCTCAAATATAACCTTAATTTCTAAGAGTTCTTTAATATTTCAGTACAATATTACAAAGAAAAGACTTGTAGGAAAATGGAGACAATACTATTACCTGAATAAGAGACTTGCAAATAAACTTTGTAGATATATCAGCGAAGAAAATTTCTCTGAGCATTTCTTGAAGAAAAATCCTTAATTATGCTATCAAGATCAATTGAGTCCAAGGTATTCCTCTCAATAAAGCATAAAGCCAAGCCATTCAATCTTTGTTGTGACATAGTTGATCTCAGAAAAATTTTCATCAACTTCATCTTAGAGAAACTCCTTTTCGCTGACGCCACAGTCACAGGAATAGTCAAGAGGATTTGATAGGCAATCGAAACATTTGGATAGCAATCTACACCTATAACAAATTGAAGAATATCTTGTGCTGACATCAAACTATCTGGTAAGGTCACTTGTAGGACTTTTAGCTCTGAGAAAAAATCATTCAGTCCAACATCGGATGAGGTACCATGAGTAAAAGTTTTAACAAAATTGGTGCAACATTTCCGTAGATTATCATCATTCAACGACTTCAAATTTCTTGAGTTGAATAGGAAGCCAAACACATTTTCAAATGCCTTCATTTGTTCTAATCGACTAGTCAATGAAGCAGTTGCCATGTCAATTATGAGAAAGAAATAATTAACCCTAAATAATTCTACAGCAGATTAGTGTTCTTCAGTTTGGTCATCATTATTTCTATCTTCATCAAAATGTTTCTTTCTAACAGAACAACATCTTGTAGGAAAATCCGGCTTTGTGCCCATCTCATTTGCAATGGACTTTGCTATATCAATGCTTGCAGTAAAACCTTCATTTCTATATTTCCCAAACATGATGTGTCATCCACATTCAAGAATTCCAAAAAGAACTCCTCTACATTGGGAGTGTTATTTGATATATTGACACACCGCACAATTAGAGTCATTTGTTCTTCATGGCTCACATCTGGGATACAATCCAATATCACGGAAAAATATTTGGCCTTCTTAATAATTCCTATAATAGAATTCCTTACAATAGTAGCAAGAAGAGAAATTAACTCATTTTGGATATTGTGGCCTAGACAATGATGATGAATCTCATTGTTTATAATACGTATGACATGGTCTTGCATCACAGGGTCAAATTCTGCCATCATTTCAGTGGCACCCAAAAAATTACCATTGTTATCTTGATACACCTTCTCATTTGATCCACGAAAAGCTAAATTAATTATATTTACCAAGAAATTTCACAGCTGCAACTATTCTTACTAAAACTTGCCTCCATCTTTCTTTCTCCTTTGTAATTCCCCTCTGCAACTCATCATCTATTGTCTGATTATTTTTTAGCCTCAACCAACATTCATTCCAAGTGCTCATGTTTGCTATATGCTCAACACTGTTCTTGTGTGATCTTAGTCTCTCACTAAGATGCTTCCAGTCATTTAATCCATGAGATGCTAACAGACATTTACTCTTATTTGATTTGAACAATTTACAACAAAAACAATAAACTTTGTCCACATGCTTAGAGTAAACCAACCATCTTCTATCAACCTCTTCATCATTGTTCACTGTTCCAGTGTAGTAAGTAGATGAAAAATGTCTGTTAGTACTATCTGCAGGAAACTATAGATTCTATTCCCTCACAGGTCCTTTTTCAACTAAAATATCTCTTCTCCTGTTATCAAGACTATCCCATACCCTAGGGTCATAGATGAAAAAAGGTGAAGCTTCATGTCCATCGACATTTGTATTTTCAGAATGAGATGAATGCTGAACATCTTCGTGCTCCTGTTCTCTAGCACTATTGTCACTATTTTCAGCATTTAAATTTTCCTGCTCACTAGCATTCTCTAGCATCAATGGTTGGGGTTGGAGATCTTGTTGTTCATTAGCACAATTTCCTAACTCCTTTGGATTATCATTAGGAACAACATTACTTGAACTTGGAAAGAACTTATGTATAGCACCCTTTTGTGACCGAATGAACTCATCTTCTTTTTTCTTTTCCTCCTTTTGCAGCACCAGACAAATGTTTCTTGGGAAACATTCTTCCCTAACCTGGAAATTTGTTCTTTCTTTCGCTACTTAGATGTATGCAGTAAAAAGAAGATGTAGGCAATCAATCAAGTCAATCGATCAACTAACTATTTGATTAAATAAGATTACCTCTATTTTTTTGGACATGGAGTCAACTTTAAGCCCTAGATCCTAATCTGTAAATCACCACGGGCTTCACGATTTTCTTTGGCGTTGGGTTCTTGGAGACTGGCAGACTGCTTGTAGGATTGCGGGCTTGCGGCGGTCCACCAAACCGGCAATCACGAATGGATTAGTGAAGAGCCATCAGCCATGAGGGAATAGGGAACCAATGGCGTTGGAAAATATTTTTAGATCAATCGACGATCAAGGAATTAGCAAGCAGCCGCACGTAGGGCTGGACGAAAAGCTCGAAGCTCGTGACTCGGCTCGACTCGTGAGTAGCTCGGCTCGGCTCGGCTCGACTCGGTTTCTTAACGAGCCGAGCCGAGCTTATATTTTAGCTCGTCGGATTAGCGAGCCGAGCCGAGCTAGCTCACGAGCTGCTCGTGAGCTCAACGAGCTCTGAAAGATCGAGAATAAGTAATGCTCAATACCAATGTAATGTCATATATTGAGTTAATTTTGAATACTTTGAAACACATTTTAAATTAATCTATGTTATTAGCTTTTTTATTAAGTATAAATCATATATCTTACCTATTTTATAATAAAATATTTCAGATTTAAAGTATATAATATCTTAATTGCTCGCGAGCCAAATGAGCTAGCTCGAGCTATAGTCGGCCAACGGGCCGGGCCGGGTCGGCACGGAACGGGCCCGTGACGAGCCGGCCGTTTTCTTAACGGGCCGGCACGACCCTTCCAATAAACGGGCCGTGCCGGCCGGCACGACTCATTTTAAACGGGCTAAACGGGCCATGGGCTAAACGGGTCGGGCCGTGCCGGACCGATCCAAGATTAAAAAATAGTTTTCTGCTGATTTTAATTATTTTTAAATATAAATGGGCCAAACGGACCGTGCCGGCCCGTGAAGCACGGCCCGAATAACGGGCTAAATGGGCCAATAGCTAAACGGGTCGTGTCGTGCCAGCCCGACGGGCCTGCGCCTAGGCCCGTGCACGACCCTCAACGGGCTGCGGGCCGGCACGACCCGTTACCAACAGGCCCGGCCGTGCTCGGGCCGGACTAAACGGACCGGGCCTAGAGAGGCCCTTTTAGCCCGGCCCACTTGGTCAGCTATAGCTCGAGCTAATTATCGAGCCGAGCCGAGCTAGGTTCTTAGCTCGTCCGTGTAACGAGCCGAGCCGAGCCGAGTCGGTTTTTAACGAGCCAATACGAGCCGATCCGAGCCGAGCCGAGCCAGCTCGACATCCACCCCTAGCCGCACGGCAACGGAACGGAAGCGACGTATAGACTACGTATATAGATGGAAAAAACGAGCAGTCGGATCGGCTTCTAGCTTTGGACTGCTTTTGCTTGGTTGTTTGGGCTAAATGGTTAAAAATGAACAAACTGCTGAGCATGCAAACTTTTTGGGCCCCTCCTGGGCTGGGCCACCGCTCCTATTGCCCTGGCCCAAAGCTGGCAATGATTCCAAAAGAGCACCTACATGTATGTGTATAGTGCTGCTAAGTATCTTTCGATTTCTATCCCAAAAGCAAGTGCAGAACAATTTTGAAGTTTAGTTTAATTAACAATCAGAACATCTATTTTGCATGCTACGCTTTGTTTGGTCTAGGTGAATTATTTTGTTCATATGTAGTAGGATCATTGATCCTTGTGACCTTGCCTATATAAATCGAAAGACTTAGTTTTACAATGTGTCTAATATTAGCATATAAGATTTTATAGTGTGAATGCAGTGAGAAACACATTTTATATTTGTTATTAGGTGTACTAATTGGGAGGGCATGTTTCTTGCTTTGTCCTAATTTTCATTAAAATGATTATCTCAACTACAAGAAATTTGACATCTCAAATTAATTAATATTACACAAGATTGTCTCAAAACCTGACGTTCTACATAATTCCATGGACAATGTTGTTTGCAGCCTGCTTCGTAGTGATAAAAAAACATTTTTGGATTCTACACTAGCAGTTCAGTAATTTTCGCATTTCCTGACATCTTGTAGTTAAATTAACATCAAACTTATAATTGTTGCGTCTTCTACTAATTTAAACAGTTACATACCGTTTGTTTTACCTGTGCATATGGATCAAAAATATATATGCTCTTGTTTTACCTATGCAGTAATCCTTAATCGGTTGTTTGACAGTGGTTGCATTTGCAGCGTGCTGTGGCAAACTCCTAGTATCAATCACAACCTTTACATCATACCCTAAGTCACCAAGAACGTGGAACTTTGCCATGTTACCTGTTCTAGGAACTTCGTTCCAGAACGAGGAACGGGAACTATCGAGAACAATGTCAAGGTCGACGGTTGGGACTCCTAGTGGGACGTCGTTCCATAGGATGATAGGAGTGGGTTGTTGTCCAGGTAAACCAAGGATACGAGAGAGGAGAGGAGGATGTGGGGTGGCTGTTTTGCTAGTCCCCATGCGAGAAGATCGCTGGCAGCGGCCAATCTGTGGTGATGACACTCCATTAGGGGAGGAGAGAGAAGTAGCAAGAGGAAAACGATGATGGCCGTTGCCTGCTAAACTATACAGTTAGGTTAAGTTGTGGGCTGGTGGGTTATTCGGGCCACACAATGGAAATAACCCATCTGTTACTAATAAAATTCAAG
Organism: Chloris gayana; assembly: GCA_031894775.1. Classification (NCBI taxonomy): domain Eukaryota; kingdom Viridiplantae; phylum Streptophyta; class Magnoliopsida; order Poales; family Poaceae; genus Chloris; species Chloris gayana. Next base: position 69,111 of record JAUNZO010003307.1, on the reverse strand, counting down.
GAAGGAAAAATAATAACAATCATGTTGTCAATTTCCATATTTTATTTTTCTAAAAATTGTTTTCTTGCTATATATTTAATTAAAGGTTTTAATTTCCTATCTATTTCAAAAATATTTTTCCTAAATAAAAAAATGATTTATTATGTGTATTTTTATTTTGGAAGAAAAATTAGGATATCACACATACGATCCAAGTCTCAAATAAAAGGTATTGTGCAGCGCCCCGCTCTCGGGACTACACTCGTGTATACGTAACAATCCCTGGAACAGTAGTTAGTACACACATAGATGATACAAATCCGATACAACAACCTTTATTGATTCCTCAAAGGGATAGTAGCTAGGGGATACATGGTCTGGATTACATTCAAAGAGGCGGATAGGCCAACCTCACATAAAGGAAAACACACTCGGAAAGCATCATAAATTCCACAGGCAACATCGAGCGAAGGACGCGACCTACTCCTCATCCTCGTGGTATTCTCTATTTTCGTCCGAACAAATAAGCAACGGGTGAGTACATAAGGTACTCAACAAGCTCTACCACTAGCAAGGGATTTTACGCAATCTGGTTGTGGTCAAGGTAGGGTCGAGTTTTAGCGGACAGCGAGGATGCGGGGCTCACTACGAAGCAAAGGGGTTCTTGAAGAGGAAAACGATTTCATAATTTTAGTTGGTCGGACTCGGGAGAGATATTCATCAATCCCGATAGTTCCCATTCTTTTTAGATGAGCCTTCCGACCGAAGGTCATAACAGCTCTGGCACACCGAGCCAACACCATTTTCAAAACACATGGGCACAAGGCTGCTCACTCACACGTCAAGGTATTATTATTTGTGGCTAATCAATGAGAGCTCAAGGTTCGACGTGTTAATATATCGTGACAACGGATATCCGAATAGTTTTATACACTCTGCAGAGGTTGGTACACTTTAACCACAAACTATATGTTCTTAGCTACGAAACACATAACGCTGCCACCGCAACTAGGCACGCCCACATGTCCACCCCGAATGCCTAGGGATCCGACGCGTATGACACAAGCATACCGTACACCATATATGTGCCATGTACTTGGACTTCACCAAATAAATGATCCCCTGGACCTCCGTCATCTACTACACACGGTGGAACTTCTTGTTGCGTAACCCAAGGTTTGGTGCACAATCCTGCCCATAACAGGTTCTGTGGTTGTACACTAAATCACCAATTTGAGGTCCGAAGAATCGGTCCTTATATGGCAGGGCAAACACTCGTCCATCGCAAATGGACATCACCTAACATCAAGTACTCTACACCAAGTACTAGGAGTTTCGCCCACGGCCGGTATCATTTCCCACTCAACTTCACCTTAACACAGCTTGGTCTAATCACCCACCCATCAACACACACCACCAAACACATTTTCACCCATTTTCATAAACAAGGTGTATGATGATAGATAGTAGCAATTCCTAAGCATGATACTACTATATCATTAACATAGTTAACAATACATCTAGGTTGATTCTAGTGATCTAATGGCAATCATGGGTATAATGTTCGCATCTATAGTGATTTGAACATTATCATACAACAATTGGGCTCTAGCAAAATATTTGCAAGGATAATGCATATTAAGAATAGCTTCCTATATAGGTGCGAGAATAAGCAGAGTAATAGGATCAATTATGATCAAGGAATTGATAGAGCTTGCCTCCTAACGCGTCCTCGTAGTCTTCGGGCTCCCGCTCCTAGTCCTAGTTCTCCTCGTCTACGGACGTCGTTAGAGTACGTAAGCTACGTCACATAAAATAATGAAAGAAAAAGTAATAACAAGGAAAACCCAAATAAAATGGAGTGAAGAGGAAGGTTCCAGGGGCTAGGGTTCATCATGACGATTCCAATGGCGTTAGAATCGCCTAAAACGGATCTACGGTTGAAAAGTTATAGGCTGTGGAAAGTCGGGGGTATTTCTATAAAAACAAGCTAGGGTTTCTATAAAAGAATAAATAAATTCTAGTAATTTTGGAGAAGTGGAGGAGCTCAAATACAATAATGCATTTTCGGGTCTGGCTAGGGACCTATTTGTAATTTTTGAAAAGCTTGGGGGCTTTATGTAAAATTCCGAGGGTTCTTAACTAATATGGGAAAAGTCCAAGGGGTTTTATGTAAAAGTGGCTTTTTCTGGGATCTAGGAATTATTTTCTAAAGGGAAAAGGTGGGAAAATCGGGGGCGTCGATCTCCGGATCGACGGTCGGATTTAAATCGGGCGAAGGGGTATGCCCCTTTCTAATCCCGGTCGTTGATCCCGGATCGGACGGTGGGAGTGTGGCGGTGAGGTCCGACGGTGGCCAAGGGCGGCGCGGCAGGGAGGCTCACCGGAATTCCCAATCCCGGTGGCTCCGGCGGCCGGAGGGGAGAGATGAGGGCACGACGGTGGTCGGGGAGGAGTGGCGGAGGTGTGGGGAGGGGTGGCGACGAGAGGCGGCATCGGATGGGGATGAGCTCCCCGCCGGAGCTTGACGCGGTGGCGGTGAAAAGGGAAACGGCCGAGGGACCTTGTTTGGAGGGGGCGAGATGGCAGGGGAGGTGCGCGTGGCCAAGGCGGAGCCGGGCGGCACGTTGACCTGGGTAGAGAGGGGTTGAGGCGGTCCGGTGGCGAAGGGGGAAGGTGGGGTTGGCCTCGCGGCCGGTGGCGGAGGCGGGGAGAAGGGGGAAGAGGGGGAGAGGAGGGGCGGAGCTTGCTCGCGGGGTTCTCCGAGAGGCGGTGGTGAGCAAGGGGAGGGAAGGGCGGCTTTTATAGTGGGGAGGAGGGGGATGGCGACGACGGAGGCGGCCATGGCGTGGCGGCCTGCCCGGGCGCGCGGGGAGAAGGGAGGGGGACCGGGCACGGACGGAGGCGGAGGGTGAGGCGCGGTGCGCGAGGCCGTCGAGTCGGCGCGTCGCGACGACCGGCGGCGGCGCGTCGATCGGAGGTGGAGACGACGGGAGGAGCGGGTACGGCGACGAGGGCGGGGGTGACGCGTGGTGGCCGTCGGTGGGCACGTCGGTCCAAGGAGAGGGGGAAGCGGGGCCTTGGCGTGGGGCGGGTTGGCGACGAGCACGGGAGACGCGGGGAGGGCGGTGGTAGCGGAGGTGGGGGATGTCGGGCCGGCGTGCACGCGCACAACGCGCGTCATGCCCGCGGCGCGACGAGGAAGAAGTAGGGGGCCAGGGGGATGTTGGGCTGGGCTGGAGAGAGGGAGGGAGACCGGGCCGGGGGAGGGGAAAGGGGGTATGGCGGCCCGATAGAGATTTATTTCTTTTTTCTATTTTCTCTTCACTCCTTAAGTCAAAATAAAATTAAACAAAAGATAAATTAAGTTCCAATGAACCAAAACAAGGTGAAGAAAAATAAAAGCAAAGCAAATAAAATAGAAACACCCAAGTTTACAAGTGTTAGGATTTTATTTTAAAAATTCTACGTGTTGTTTTCCTATGTATGTAATTAGGTTTTAATTCCTAGTAAATTTTCATAAATATTTTTCCTGAATAAAATAAAATGATTTTTAATTTAGCCAAAAATCGGTATGTTACACATTGCCCCCTAAGGAACACCGGTCCAACCGAGGAGATCAACCGGCACATTTGCCTTCCCTGGATGATATTGATTCATAAGATCATAATACTTTATCAATTCAAGACATCTACATTGCCTTAAATTCAGGTCCTTCCGAGTGAAAATGCATTTGAGGCTCTTATGATCGAGTATAGGTATCACTAACCACACCATAAAGATAATGCTTCCATGATTTTAGAGCAAAAACTGCAACAACCAACTCTATATCATGAGTAGGATAATTCCTCTCATTCTTCTTCAATTGTATAGAGCCATAGGCAATCACGTTGCCCTCTTGCATCAACTCACAATGAGGTCCAAAATGGGAAGCATCCGTATACACGGTGAAATGCTTGCCACTCTCGGACAAGGTTAAAATAGGAGCATTCACCAACTTGTTCTTTAGAGTATGAAACCTAACTTCACAGGCATTGGTACATTCAAAAGAAACACCCTTCTCTATGACGTTAGTCATTGGATAAATTCTCGCACAAAACGCTGATAGTAGCCAAGCAAGACCCAAAAAGCTATGAATCTCAATCACTTTCGTGGGTCTCTTCCATTCAACCACGTAAGCTACATTCTTGAGGTAAACCTTAATCCCATGTTCATTAATAATATGACCAAGAAAAGCCACTTCAAAAAAACCAAAAACTACACTTCTTCAATTTAGCATAAAACTAATTCCTCCGAAGCACCCCAAGAACAAGACAAAGATGACTCTCATGTTCTTCCTCGGACTTAATATAGATCAAGATATTGTCCACAAAAACAACAACGATGTCCTCCAAGTACTCATGCAACATCCTATTCATTGCTTCCATGAAAGTATCAAGAGCATTGGTTAGTCCAAATGACATAACGACATATTCAAAATGGTCGTACCTCATACTAAAAGTCGTCTTCTCAATATCCTCATCCCGTATTCTCAATTGATGATAACCAAAATTTAAATCAAACTTGGAGAATATCTTAGCACCTCTAGATTGCTCAAAGAGCACATCAATACAAGGCAAAGGATATTATTTTTCTTGATGGTCACCTGCTTTAGTGCACAGTAATCCACAAATAACCTCTTGCTTCCATCCTTCTTCTCCAAAAATAACACAAGAAAGGCCCCGGATGACCTACTAGGATGGATGAATCTCTTAGCAAGAAGATCATTTAGTTTCCTCTTCAACTCCACATGCTCCTCGGGAGCCATCTCGTTACTGCATTCTTATGGATCGCTTATGTACCATGTATTAACTTGATTTCAAAGGCTGCATAATGCATAGGCGGGACCAAGAAGCTCAATGGGAAAGACATCTAGGTAATGACACACCACCAGTATGTCCTCTATTCGCAAAGAAACCAACTGGTCTCTAGCTAGAGACAATAGGTAATAACCCATCATCCTCACCCATCAATCATGAAATAAGTGGAACAACAAGGAGAGAGTATACTTCAAGTGCACCACCCTAAAAGACAAACTCGTGTCCAAAGGGTGCTTGCAACAAGACTGTCCTCCAAAAACAAGAGATGATAGCTTGGTATAGAGAAAGCCAATCCATCCTAAGAATAGCATAAAAATGGCCAATAGAACAACCATAAAAAATTGGCCACAAAATTCTCATATGCCAAGTGAGCCACTCAACCATGAAAACTACACTAACGCTGTGTCCTTATCAAGCATCTACTATATCTCTATTATGGAAAAGTATCTAATCCTTCCTATGTTCCGGCCAAAACAACTTCACTATTAGGACAAGGTACAAAAAGACCCACTAATCTGATATGTCGTGTGGGTGCCCAAAGCACACAGCTTCTCCTCGCACGTCTGTTTGAGCCTTAGCATGTCGTACCTGTCCGATGCTTTAAACAAATGCTAAGTCATCACAACTCACTACCGGAAAACAGAAAGTTGTCATGTGCCGCCGTTTTTGTCACGTGCTTTTCCTCGGGCACATGGCGAAGAGCTCCTTTGTCGCGTGTCACGGGGTGCAGCACACGACAAACAACGGGCACAAAGCAAACATCGCTTCGTCGTGTGCCATGCCACCGGCACACGGCAAAGACTTTATCTCTGCTGTTGTCGCGTCACTAGCACACGACAAACTTTAATGTTGTCGTCCACCCCGCACCGTCTCAAGGTCGTTACCATCGAATGTTTGCCGTGTGCCTAATCCGGCGCAAGACAAAAGGTTTGTCGTGTGCCCAACCCTTGGCACACGGCGAAGCGGCCTTCACCGTCAGGATCGGCTACCGTCGGACGTTCGTCGTAGGCCACCTACGGTAAACACAATTGTTGTGTGCCAAACGGCCTTCGTTGTGTGCCTGCGGCACACGGCAACTATTTGTTCTCCGGTATCGACTTCTTCTTCCCGGCCCATCATCTCCAATGGCAAGGAATCCGTATAAACGAAGTGCAGCAATGCAGGGAACACTTGAGGCTCCATGTCTTATATCCGTATGCGGACCTCTGCACTGCTCGTTTCGATGTCTCACGGGGCCGAATGGGTCCGCCTTGAAGACCGGTGACCGAGCTGCGAGGACGCACCTATGAGCACGGAACGTCTCACCAACGACCCGGAACGTGACGTTGACGCCTTCTCCGGCCACAAGGAGGTCTTGTCGGGCGGCCGCAGCGCTACCCGATGTCATGGTTCCCCGGTTCACGTTATAAGACCTAGTAAAAATTGTGATGTCAAGCCCGACCTCGAAGCATTCATTGGAGAGACATTTCGGCGCCTCCCAATGGACCTCTGTGTGAGGAAGCCGTGCTCGTGCCCAACGAACCTGTACTTACTCATGCTTGTGCTGCGGGTGCGAGCCGGCATCTCGTTCCCGGCCCGATCGAGCATGAAAGGTCTTGTTTCGGTGTTGATAGGCCTGGGATGCTATCATCGAGGACAAGGACGAAGAATATATGGTCGGTAAAGGCGACGCACATGAGGAGCATGTCGCTTGGTTAAGCACTCGTATGCGCCACGTCCGGCCGCCGACGCCGAGAGGTGGGAAGTCGATGTGCTTGTCCGGAGGGAGCAACTTGGCCTGCTAGTAGCTCTCGATGTGGAGAAGCCGGCGCATCGTCACGGTGCTCTCGACGATGGCCGACCCGGAATCGAACTCGATCATGGCGGCGGCACCGATGCTCTCGACAATCTATCTCATCGGATGATGATACTCCGACGTGATTGGCAACGCTGGTGTTTGATGATGGACCCGGAGAGCCTCATGTCCATGCCCTCAATCCGTCTTATAGCCGTCGTTATATGCATGGTTACGGTTCGGATCGGGAAAACTTTTCTCTCATCGAACTAGTTGTCACACCCCTATCCCAAAAGATAGTTAAGTGTGGTACGGATCGCCTTGGGAGATGATTGACGAAGCAACCATACATAGCATCACATTAACAAACATACACGATTTGCAAGGTTACATAATTAAGTCTTGATTACAACATAGAGTTCGAATAAAAGATACATTAGGTTCGAAATTAAGTATTACATAACCATGATCTTTGTTCGAATTTAAAGTGCGGAAGCGAAATACATAACTCGACGATACATAGATAACTTAAAGGAACCATGCCGGCCTAGGCCATGGCTCACTTATCATGGGTCGGAGAGCTAGAGACCCATTCAATGGTCCATTCTTTGGGCTCTTCTCCATCCCAAACCACCTTACCACAACAATCACAAAAACCGGCTTGCGGAAACCCGTAAATCAACATGTAGTGGCAAAGCCCGAGTATCTAACATACTCCGCAAGTCTTACCCGTCAAATGGGCCATCTAAGACCGACTCCTAGATGCATGGGGCTTGACCGGTTTAACTTGGCCTTTTGCATAAATAGCACCTATGCTAATTAGGTTGGCAAATTTATTACTTAGCCAATTAATAGGATTGTTGCATAAAAGAAACTTTAGTGAGCATACTAGCAAGACAAGAGTTTGCAATACAATTTAATATCAATATAAAACAGCAAGCTATTCAATCTCTTTCCATTACTACACATTGCGAACTGCTCGAATCAAGTGGTACTCATTAACCGAGAGGAAACGGCGATAATTATCGAATTATTAATCCTGCAGGAAAGAACCCAAATGCACGACATACGCATCATTTAAGAACACGTATGGCCACCGTTCGCGAGTTCATCATAAAGTAAAACACGGGGCCACCGACCCCGAGTACACGTCCCCTTGCGACCGTTCAACAACGCGCCCAAGGCTTAACCCATGTACTCTCCAACGGTCCTCAACCCGTGCAACCACCGTGCCAAACACATCACCTCCGGGTCGGTGAGATATCCGGCTCACTTTACAACTTACAAGCTACATAGGTTTACCAATCCCCATAAGAAAGGTATGCAAGTGGTACACAACTCAAACTTGTTCGCGGAGTCACAATGGGGTGTTCTCAATTTTTAACCAAATCCATCATGTTCAAGTTTAATCATAAACCATAGGTGAGATTCCCCATTCTATCGTTGACTCCATAAACCGAGCATAGCATTTCTATCGGAGGTATGACACATACTCTACATAGGACATATAGGGATTTATGCACGTGGATTTCCAAGCAATTCCTAGAACTTAAATGCACATTCATCATCCTTACTATAGTGATTAAAAAGAAGACATTTCAAAATAATAGGAATGCACCGGGGCTTGCCTTGAGAGTGATCGAAGTTAGCACTAGCCTCACAAGCGTTGAGCGTGGCAATGGCTTCTTCCGGCGGGATCAATTCGGCGTCGTCACCTAAGGAATGAAATGCAATGCATAAGTCATATGAATACAAGGTCGATGATGAGAGTAATGCATGTGTGCTGTTTTGTAAAGATGCCTATGAACACATTAATCACAAGTTTGTTTGCTCAAACCCTAGCAAGCATGACATGTCTCTTGTTTTATTTAAGGGGGTCCAAATACATGACAAGCATGGTCATACTAATATAATGAGTAATGACTTGGTGGCATAGACATGAGTGCTGTGGTTGGTGTAGGTTTTGGCACTAATATCTTAGCAAGTTTCCATAGTACAATACGAAGAAATCTAGGCTTATGTACTTTAACATCACATGCGATGACGATTTCCTTTTAGAATAGGAATTCGATTTCAAAATTCATACATACGTGAAATACATGAAACCTTTTGACTAAACCTGCCATGAGGTGCTAAAGGACATAATGAACAGTATAAATTACATAAACATGCATGAACATGATTTTTAGTAACATAAAACTATTTATGCTTGTGCTGAAAATGACTTTTTAGAAGTTTAGATCTAGGGTTTGCAAAAATCATTACTTAACATGCTCAAAATTTAACATGGGATTTTCTACATATGCACAGTAACAAAAGGAAATTAATTGCCAAGTTTCATGCAAAAATAATTTATACAGAATTAATTAAAAATTAAATACAGAGAATGCAAGAAATGCAATAACTTGAAAAATATAAAATTAAATGCAGATCTTCCAGTGCCAAAAATTCACGTGTGTCTGGGTGAAGACTTTGGCCAAGTGGCATGTAATTTAGATTTATATTTTTAAAGTTATGGCTTAGTCAAGTTTTCAGGGGTTGACTTTTGTCATTTTTATAAAAATGTGAAAATTACCAGATCTGGTGAGTTCATGTTACTTTTATGAAAGTACAGGTCTTCTAGTTTCCAAAACATTTTAGTTTGCAATTTTTGGACGATTCAAACGCCAGATATGAATTTTTCAAACTCAAACGAAGTTTGGGTATATTTACGAGAATGCCATCGGGCGATTTTTAAACCGGGCGGCGCGCGGGCTCCGGCGGACGGCGGCCGGCGCCGACGAGGTTGGGCGCGGGGCGCTGCGGGGCAGCTCAAGCTCTGCGCTTTGGTGGGGATGATGGGCGCGGCGCGGGGAACGTGGTGGTGGGGTCTAAAGGGGCTCGCGACGGCCGGAGCGCCGGCGACACGGTGCGGCGGCGGGGGCAGCACTTCGGCGGCGTCGCGCGCCGCGCACGGAGGACGAGAGGAGGTGCGATCTTGGGCAAAAGCTCCGCCTCACCTTTGGGAACGACGGCGTCGGCGTGGGTGGCGATGGAAGGGACCGGAGGTGGGGGCTCGACGGAGAGGTGCGGGTGGCCGGCGACGAGGGTCCTCTTTTTCTTCGAATTTCCGACGAGGCACTGCGGGGTAAAGAGAGCGGGTCATGGGGGAGCTAGAGGGCAACCTTGCGCGTCGCCTTGGCCAAAAATCGGGGCATGCACGCTCACCTAGACGGAGCGAGGGTGGAGGCGGCCATGGCGGTCCTTCCGGCGGCGGCGGCGATTTCTTCGATTCACGCGCCGGCGAGGGAGAGGAGGCGAGGCAGCGGTGCGAGGAGGTGCAGAGGGATGTGGGCGAATGATTGGAGGCGCTGAGATGGGGCCTTGGCTCCCGTGGGGTGTTTTCTAAGGCGGAGGGGACGGGCGGTGCACGGCCGGCAGGGGGAGGGGAGGCGCGGCCTTCAATTCCCGGCCGTTCTCGTTGGCCGGCGGGTACAGGACGGTTGGGAGGTGGCCAGGGGGCTTGCGTGGCGATTTGACGGGGCAGGGCACGCGCGGGGGCGGCCGCGGTGGCGCCGGACCGGCGGGCGGTCCGCCATTGCCCACCGGGCAACAAGTAGCTCGAGGTGTTTTTTTGAATTTCAAATCTGGGTTTCGGTAATTTGGTTAAAATTCATAGCTCTAGTGCTCCAACAATAAAACCAAAAATATGGGAAGACTCAGGATGATGTGCTCTAATTTTCATCTTTTAGTTTGAAGTTCTAAACTTGCTTCCAAAAATTCATATAAAATTCACAAGTAACAGGGTTTCAGATTTAAATTTGAATTTTTGGGCATTCAAATATTTGTGTAAAAATTTCGTAAAAATATTGTAAATTCATCTTTTTACATGAGCAATCCAGTGGTGCAAAAATCTAGGGGTAGTGTCTTTATACTTTTTGCATTTCCTTTAGGGGTGGTTAGGGTTAGGGTTTAGTTTAGGTTTTTTCCTTTTTCCTTTTTATTTTTCTTATTTTCTTTTTCCTAGTTGGGTGATTTAGCATTAGCACCTGATTAAGGATGTGATTAGGGTAGTGATTACGTGCTAAACCCTAAATCGTGACATGGGATGTCACACTAGTGAACTCCACTAGCATCCGAATTCGGTTATGACTCCTGGACATTTTGAAATACTAATGAGGAGTAAATTTTGCAAAACTACATGTTTTTTTACAATACTATCGTAAAACTACACATTGTTTAAGGTGTATCACGAAACTATAGGTTTTACACGCTCTTGTATCACAAAACTACATATTTAAGAAGATGTGTCACAAAACACAGATTTTGTAAGCAATATATAGCATAACTACATAATCAGGACCCATGAATATCATAAAACTACAGATTTTATGAAGCCTAAATCTATAGATTTGTGATAAATTGATTTCTTAAACATGTAGTCTTGTGCAATATTGTAGACAAAATCTGTAGTTTTATGATATACCTTCTTAAATTTGTAGTTTTGTGATACATGAGTGTGTAAAATATGTAGTTTTGTGATACTCCTACAATGTGTAGTTTTGCAATAGTTTGTTGAAGAATGTGTAGTTTTATAAAATTTACTTATTAATTAGGATCAACTATTTTGAGTTTTCAAAGAAGCAAGAGAAAAAGCATCGAATAACTCCTTCCGAAAGCCTCGCGAATCTGGTACTAGTACAAAATGTTGACATGCATGTATTGAATGGAAAATTCTGAAAATCTCTCCTCTTAAACCTTCAAATTGGATGCACTATAATGTTGCAGACTTGCATGCATGGTTCACAAAACCGATAAAAACTGGTCGGTTATCCCGGTTAACCGGGGAGCTGTTCGGGCAGTTTGTCCAGTTAGCCAGGGAAAACCTAAGCTATTTACTATAGCAATCAGTTGGCCGACCAGTTTTCTTCCCAGTTCAAAACCGGTCCGATCAATTCGGTTTTGTGAACCTTACTTGTAGGTACAAATTTTTTTGTTTATTATATGTTCATTTCACTGGTGGCTTCTAGGCTGTGACGCGTGCCTGCCTGGCGGCATCCCGTGAGCAAGAAATTGTAACATAGTGCCATACACGGGATAAGCCTATTTGCGATGGCAAATAAGGGACCAAAACAAATTGTAATGACACTGAAGGGATTATCCCTTCCTGTAAAATAGATAGCGCAACAACTTTTTCTTCATTTTCAATGACACGTTTTACATGATATGAAATCATTTATTTTTTCTTCTCAAATTTATTCTATTCATGTTTCGAAAGGTAGATAATGTGCGCTCAGTAGGAGTAAGCGTACAAACATGTACATACAAGTATTTGCATATATATTGTTTTCATAAAAATATTTACTAATACAAATGATTCCAGCAATTATTTGACTATGCTTTTACCGCACAATGGCACAAGGCCACCAGAAAATCACCAGTTTCGATCGACAGAAAGCTGTTACTGGAGTTAGGATCAAATTCGAACAACTCACACCGCCGGACACAACCAATGAGCTTGTGACACCAGTCCCAGGAGCGCGCCGCGCGCGCTCGTTCAGAATTTCTAACGGGCCAGATGGGTTTGTTGGGCCTGGTTTCCGAAACTGCTAAAACGGGCTTCCTCTGACCCCCACCAGTCAGCTGCTCTCCCTAGCATCCATTCCATTCGGTCGTTCCCCTTCCAACCCGAGAGATTCACCGCGCAATGGCGCAAGCGGCGAGCCCACTGCTATATATGCCTCGTCTTCCTCGGTGCTCCGCTCCTCCCCGCTTCCGCTCCGGAGCTCTTCCCCGTCCTCGAGAACCACCTTTTCGGGGCTCCATCCGCCTCGTTTCTTGGGGAGCAGAGAAGGCTTTCTGGGAAGCAGCGAAGGTGTTCGGTGAATTGCTCGGCCCCCTTCCTCGCGCGAGGCGTTCACCGGCGGCGACAAGATGGTCGACCACGAGCGCGACAAGGGAAAGCGGAAGGTTTACTGCTACGAGTTTGGCGAGTCGTCAGAGAGCGCTGCCCGGAGGACGCGGGCGAGGATGATGGAGAGTCCTGGTGGTGAGAACGGGGAGGGCGGCGACCCCTCCCTGTCCCTGTTCGACGCACCAGGTGCGTGCACCCAAGAAAATCCAGCGCGCGCGTCTTTCTTGTGGTTTCCCTCTTCTTGCGGTGTGGAAGTTCTGGGTTCGTTCTTGGATGCCTGCAGATGGTGGAAGTGGAACTCGCGTGTCGTTGCCGCTGCCGCAGCAACAGCCAGAGGCGCACGGTGGCGGCGACGGAGATGACCCAATGATACTGCAAATGCAATACTTCATATCCCAAGTTCCGACGAACTTACTGGCGGGCATGGCGGCGCTCAACATGGATGACGACCAAGAGAGCGGCGGCGTGAGGAGTCCAGGTCGGTGCCGGCCCGATTCGTTGGGTTCTCTCTGTTCTTGAATGCCATTTCGTCGTTCTTGGATTCCTGCTTTTGGCTGCAACTGCAATGTTGAGCTGTTGGTTTCTTGGTTCTTGGACACCGATGTATGTGCTTGCTTTGTTCTTGCAGGCACATTGACACTGCCTCCGCGGACTGGCACGTCGTCGTCATCATCACAGATGAACGTCGATGGTATGAACTCCACCGCCGGCCAGAGCGAGGAGGCAACAGGAGCCTCGGTATCCGGCCAGCCTCAGCCCCCTCCCGTTCAGCAAGCGCAACCTCATCACCCGACAGAGCCTACCAACGACGAAGACGAGGTCCTGGACGAATTCGAGCGCCTCATGAGGATCAGACTGAGTGAGAACCCCTCCCTCTGCAGGACGTGCAGCCATGGGCAGATGACAGCGAGATTTGCCCGGGTTGCCTTGGCCGCCCGGGGTCGTTTACAATGGAACCGCTGGCGCATTTCTGCCTCTGCAGCCTCTGCAAAACGTTGCCCTTTATCTGCCCGATTTGTGCCAATGGTCTGCTGGCCGCCCAGCAAGGGTGAGTATTAAGTCAGCTCATCGCCAAGGCCTCTCGATGCTGTGTAACAATTGCGTCTTCTCTGATGGTTTACTGAGATTTTAGAGGGATCATAACATTGTGCAGTAATTGCTCCTTTCTGGTAGATTTTTAGGCTTCTAGGAAATTTAGTAAAAAGCTTGTGCATTCCGCTAGCTGTGGTCCTGATGCACACTAGTATAACCCTGTGGTCGTAATTGTCTCATATGCATCCTCTGTTTTGACGTGACCAATTGACCATGATCAGCAAATGCTGGTCTGAGAGAAGTATTGGATCCTACATGTGGTCTTTAAATGTCACGGATTAATTTCATTGTTATCTCACTTCATCTGCAGTGGTGCTTAAATTCACTTACTTTTGCCTTGCTTTCTTTTCACTAAAAAGAGAATCAGGCATTTGATATTTGCCATTTTTCTTTCACTGTATCTCTGTTTTTTTTTTGTTGGCCTAGAGGTGATATTTGGTTGATTGCCTGAAGTTGGGAGTAGGAGGATGCCCTGACTGATTTTACATGAGGAAGTGTATCTGATATAATTGTCATAGAACCATATCTGGACCAATTGCATCTGTTATTTGGTTAATTCATATGTGATACTTTTCTGAATGCCAGGGGTTAATTAGCTGGGACTGAGAGGAGGTCTCTCCATGATTCTACATTTCAACATGTGTGTTATGGAGTTGCACATCATCTGCATGCTGTGCTGAGTTATCCTATTGTCTGTTTTGCCACTGACAAGAGAATTTACACTTGTGATAATCTCCTTGTTTTGCTACTGTAACTGTGTAGCTGATATTTATCATGTTTTTTTTGTGATAAATATTTGTCATGTTATGCAACTTAATTCTTGTGCGTCTGTTTACTGGAAAAGTGTGGTAAAGCATATGACAGATGCAACGTTTCCCTTTTCTGACAAGCCTTTTGGCATGTAAGAGTTGTTGCAGTTAAAACAATTGCACTACAGCATAATGGTATATTATAGTGTCACAAAGGCACAGTTTGTTTCTCTGCATTGACATTCATTCCCATATGCTAGTTTGCAGTATATATATGATTATGATTTGTGACTAATGAGCTTTCCGTTGTGATTTGCATTGAAATATGGTGCTCAATTATCATTTGCCTTGTTTTTTCACTGAAAAAAGAAACATGCAAATATAGGTGGTTGCCATCTGTGGAGAGCCTCTGAAATGCAGACATGCAGTAGTTGTAGTGTAAATGATGCTTGGAAAGTTGGAGGTGTTTATGCTTCGAAAGCAGTAGGGTAACCAGTGTGCTTGGTTTTATGTAATGTGGATGTAACCTGGACGTTTTGCTCCCAGTTCCGGTTCTGGCGAAGTTGGTTTCACATTCTTGAGCTCTTCGCTGCTGCTTGTGAGCTTTTCTAATGTTCTTAGTCCTTCCGTGTCCACCTTCGAATGAAGAAGCTAAGTTGCAGGTCCTAAAAGTGTCATTTATATTGTTCCACCGAGTTACTAAAGTGGGTAACATAACCGTCGGATGGGTCTAAAAATAAGGGATGTATTTTTTTATACAAACAGCATTATGTATTCAAAAATTTTGGGTGGATTTCTGTTTTTTTTTTTTGCGAGGTTTTTTTGGGTGGATTTCAGTGGCATGTGATTTGTACAGATGTTAAACAAATACTTATGTTTTTTCTTTGTTAAGTTTGGAGTCTTCACTATTATAAACATAAACATAAATTCGGTTGAAACTTTCAATCTGTGCTAAAATGGTTTTTTTTGTCAAGTTTACTCCATTATATTTTGGCACGGAGGAGTACGTACCGGAGTACTTGTTATAGTAATAAATAATTCGTCACAAATAACAGTTACCAAAAAGATGATGTATGATTTCTCTTGCCCCACGAGTATAAAAAACTTTGATTTATCATGTGTATCTTCACTTATCCAAGTTAGTTAACTTCCCATTCTGCGCTGAAGATTATGTATCCTATCTAACTAAACTTTTACATTTCAATCACTATTCTCGTTTCAAAAATAGAGTTTTTTGCGTCATGAGGTATTATTTGGCTACATTTTAATAATTGCATCAGGCCATAAGTAATTTTTAGCTGAGGTGGTCTTTCGAAAAATTGTAGCTGGATGGAGCGAATGCCGCTTTAGGATTCCCGCTTTAGATGTTGAAACAGAACTAATCAGCAAGCACCAGCTCCAGCTGTCCTCTTGGTTCGTGCCCGCGAAAATTCTTCCTTTGGCGGTTGGGCCTTGTTTCCAGCCCACGCTATACGAACAACCTTCCTTTCTTCTGGTCCCACCGGTCAGCCTCTCTCTAATCGTTGCAAAAAACGGCAGCATGGCAAAGCTTGGCCCAGGCCCTCATTCAACTCGTCCTCATTTCAACCGCCAGTTCGCGACTCCGTCGTGCGATGGCGCAACCGCGCAAGCGGCATGCCCGCGGCTATATATGCGTCGCCTTCCTCGATGCTCCACTCCTCTCTGCTCGCCCTTCCTGCTCCCTCTTCCCGAGCTCTCCCCTCCCTCAAGAACTGCCTCGCCGGGGTTCCATCCGCCTCGGTTCTTGCGGAGCAGAGACGGCCTTCCGGGAAGCAGGGAAGGTGTTCGGTGAATTGTGTGACCCGGTTGCGTTGCGAGAGGCGTTCGAGATGGGCGACCGCAAGCGCGAGAAGGGCAAGGGGAAGATGCCAGAGTACGAGGAGTCCGGGGACGGCGAGTTGTCGGAGGACTCTGCCCGTGTGACGTGGAGGACGACGGAGGGTCCTGATGGCCAGAACGGTGCCAGCGGCAACCCCTCCATGCCCCCGCTCAAGCATCAAGGTGCGTTCTTTCCAGAAAATCTAGCACGCGTAGTTCTTGATGTTTTCCCCTTTTCTTGCGGTCATGGAGTTCTTGGTTCTTTACTGTTCCGACGCAGATGAGCGGCGGAACCACAACTGCCCAGGGCCGCAGCAACTGTCAGCGGTTGAGAGCAACGGCGAGAAAGGTGACCCCGGGGGACCTCTGACACAAGATTTGATATCACAAATCGATTGCCATGTAGAGTTTCCAGAGTTGCAAGACCCGGTGATTAGGCACTGCGTCCTGGATGCGTTGAGCGCGGCTCAGCATCAAGCGAGCGGTGACTGGGAGGACCCAGGTCGGTTCCTGCCAAATTCTTTGGGTTCTCTCTATTCTTCAAAGCCATATCTTCGTTCTTGGATTCCTCTTCTTTTGATCCAATGGTGAGCGCTCAGTTTCTTGGATCTTGGATACTGACGTGTGTGTTTGCTTGGTTCTTTACAGACACATTGTTAGAGATGAACTTCGCAAGGACACAGCTCTCAAGGAGACGGCGCTCAAGGAGACGGCACCAAAGGAGACAGCAACCAGTCATCGACCCAATCCCCCTCCGATACACATCTTCGACCACCTGCAGCAGGGGCAGGGCCTCTTGATGCCAGTGCCGAGTGGCACACAGAAAGAGGATACCTCCCATGACGGCGGACACGGCGTTCAGGTGCAGGCGCAGGAACCTGCGACTGCTGGCCACTGGCCAGCCTGGGACGGCGGTGGGAGCCTCGGCATCCGGACAACCTCAGCCCTGACCCAATGCCAGTATCTTCAACCAGTGACCAGCCTGCCACAATGACCCACGTGATAACCAGTGCCTGCCCTGTGGCAGGGAGCCCGTCAATTTCACCATTGACCCGCGTCAACATCAGCCTCGAATGTTGTGTGCGGTCTGCCCAATTTGTGATTCTGGGTCCGGGCAGGCAGCCGCCTAGCAAGATTGAATCTTCAGCCAGCTCATCGCCAAGGCCTCTCGATTCTGTGATAACAATTGTGTATTCTCTGATGGTTTACTGATATTTTAGAAGGATCATTACATTTGTGCACTGATCACTCTTTCTGGTAGAATTTTAGGCTTCTAGCAAAAATAGTAGTAAGCTTGTGCATCAGCATGTGGATAATGCTGTGACTATGATATGATGCACACCAGTATATGAAACTGTAGTTGTAATTGTCTCATATGCATCTTCTGTTCTGACACGATCATGATCGGCAAATGATTATATCAGAGAAGTATTGGATCCTAAATGTCTGTTTGACTGTGATTTCTGAATGCCAGGGTTGATTTTTCATTATGATCTCATTTCATCTGCAATGGTGCTTAAATTCACTTATTTTTGCCTTGTTTTCTTTTCACTGAAAAGAGAAGCACGCATTTGATATTTCCCATTTGTGTCACTGTATCTCTGGTTGGTTACCTGAAGCTGCAAGTAGAAGGATGCTCGGAGCAAGTGTCTCTGATAGTCTTCGTAGAGCACATCTGGGTCCATTGTGTTTGATATTTGGTTAAGAGTCTCTTTGATTAATTGCATATGTGATACTTCTCTGAATGCCAGGAGTAAATTTAACTGTGACTGAAATTGGGAGTGAGAGGATTGCACAACATCTGCAACTGGTGCGGAGTTTCCTGTTTTGCCATTAAAAAAATGCACTAGAGATATTTGCCTTATTCTGTTGCTGTAACTGTGTAGTTGATATTTGCCATGCCATGCCACTTAATTCTTGTGTCTGTTCACAGGTAAAATGTGGTGATGTTTCTACCATAGTATGTGGCAGATGCAATGTTTCCTTTCCGATAGGCGGCCGTTTGGCAAGTACCCGTTGTTAAGCAGTTCAAAATTTTGTACTTAAGCATAATGGTATATTATTGTGTCAAAGGCACATTTTGTTACTCTGTATTGACATTTTAGTCAATTGATGGAAAACATTTGCTATAGAAGCACTGATCTTTATATGCTAGTTCGCTATATACGCATGATTATGATTCAGAATGTCGAATTTTTCCTTGTGGTTACATTGTAACATGGTGCTCCATTCTCGTTCTGTCTTATTTTTCATTTACTGAAAAAGTAAACATGCATAAGTGTTTGCATTCTCATTCTGTCTTATTTTCATTTACTGAAAAAGTAAACATGCATAAGTGTTTCCTATCTGTGCAGGGCCTATGAAATGCAGTTTTTGTAGTGTAAATGATCTTTGAATAGTTGGATATCTCATATGGTTGTTACGTCTGCTTCTTTGTAGAACCTGAAGCTGAAATGTCGTATGGGCTCCCTGAAGAATTCCCATGTCTTTCTCTGTCTTTAGATTGAAGTGTTTGTGTAAATGTTGAAGAAATTTCCCATTTATTTGAATTCTATGGTTGCTTTTCTTTCTTCTTAGCGGAAAATAATCCTGTGTCTTTGTGGAGCAGTAGTGTAACTGGTGTGAAATGTGTATGTAAGATGCCTGCTCCCAATCGGCAAAGTTTGTTTTGCATTCTTGAGCATCCCCACTCAGGCACTCACCCACTTGTTCTTCTTCTTTCTGGCCAGGGGACGAATGGCACTGGGTCTCGACGGGGCGGCTCCTGTGCCGGTAATTTTGGTTCACCAGCGTCGCAACGTACCATCCTCCCGTTCCCGGGCATCTTGGCGCTGAACTCTGGCATTTGTGCGGCTCCCGTATGCTCTCTCCTGTTCCGTGGTCTGAGCTCGCCGGCTGCCTGGCTCCATCAGGAGGTAAGAGTCAGGAGTAATACTGGAGTATTTGTTGCAGTAACAAATAGTTCATCACAAATAATTTTGAGGAAAACACGATACATGACTCCTCTTCCTCTTCCTCTTTAATTTTAGTTAATTTCCTCTTTTATGCTGAAGGAATTATATGTGTCCAGTCACTAGAACAATTTTTTTCCCATTTCAATTACAATTCGGCGAGGTGTGCATACGGATACAGGACATTCCGTCATCGAGGGCGACACACAAGGCTATTCCGCGGGTGAGGTAGTAGCACTGGATCCGCCACGTCCGGCCGCCGATGCTCAAAGGTTGGGAGTCGATGTGCTCATCCTCGGGGAGCGATAACTTGGCCTGCGAGTAGCCCTCGATGCCGACGATGTAGCGCCCCGTCGCAGTGCTGCCGACGATGGCCGACGCAGAATCAAATTCGATCATCGCGGCAACGTGATTGGCAGCGTTGGCGGCGAGATCCTCAGACGACTATCTATATATATAAGATGTCTCTCTTGTGTATGATAGAAGATTAGAAGATATGCTCCGACTGGTGGTGTTCTAGGCTTCTAGCTACATGGACTGGCCAACCCCACAATGGAACGGATACGGTTCTTGTTTTGTGACTATACACGGATACGGTTGAAAAACGTCGGAAACTAATTAACTTTATCGTGCGGACGGTCGCCTTGAAGGGTTACTTTTCCGGAGTTGACTTTATCCATGACCGAAGAGGATCTAATGTGGATGCGGGTAGGCTAGCAAAGCGCACGATTTATGAAGCTGTAGGATGCCATCTGTTCCTTTTATCTCCAATATGTATTTCTTAGCACCAAGTGGTTAATAAAGGGTGGTGATGATTTTTTTTATAAAAAAACACACTTGACATTCAAGGTTTCGTTAGACCATTTCATTGTGTGGTTTTCATGAGTGTCATGTCACCCCATAGTTTTGTTAATGCTAATTCTCATGTCACGATTTCATATGTTGTGTGCCACATAAATGATTTTTCCAAATGACCAATAAAAATTGTTTAATGTGTAGATATGAATTCAAACACTCTCAATGGAGTTTTTTTTAGCCGAACGGCAGAGGAGCCCCTCCCTTTTCTTCTTTTTATATAAAATTTACATAATGTAAATGGTAAACGGCCGTAGGCAAAAAGAAAATGACCCTAAAGCTATGATTACAAGTTTATGTTACATAGCCAGGCATCTAACAAGGTCTTGACTCAGGGCTTAGCTTTCAGTGTCACCAGGTTGAACTATTTCTGTGGCACCAGATGCACCAAGCAGCCATCATAGCTACCTCTCCGAAAAAATTGTAGCCTAAGTTCAATCTGGCCTGTAGCAACATATCATTTTTGGTGTTTGTCTTGTATCCAAGTCTCAATAGAGTTTCATTTTGATTTCAAAGTTTTGGTTACACCAAGTTTTATCCCATGAAACCCAATTCTTCTATTTCCTAATAAGTTTCATGTCATATTATGGGTTTTGCCTACATGGCATATTATTTAATGCAACTGAAATTTGCATTGGAAATGGCCGTCCATATAGGTATTCCGTATTCACAAAAAATAAAATAGTTAACCCAGCATGTGAATTTGTTTTTGCAACCATACCTTAATGTAATCTTTTTTTTTGTGTGTGATTATACCTTATTGTGGTTTCAGTTCCTCAAAATAGTTCAATATAAGACCAGATTGAAGTGAGGCCATAGCATTCGTTTTGGGTGCCTGGGTCTATATAATTAGTTAAAAGAAGAGTATAATTAAAAAAAAAGATGAGATAAATGGAAAGTGTGATCACAATATTTTCTCAGGCATGTAACGAAAATGACATGGAACGAGGGAGAATTTAAAATCGAAGGCCAATAAGGGAATTGTAAATTTTAAATAGCAAGTAAAAGAAAATTAATAAGTTTTGATGGTAAATAAAAAAATCATCGAGCAGAGTGTGCTCAAATAACAATATGTTGCATGCTTGTTCAGTTTGCTAATTTGTGGAGCTTGAAGGCTGAAGCTGAAATGTCATGTCATGTGAGGTCCCTAAAGAATTCCATGCCTTTCCCTATCTTTAGAGAGCAGAAGTGTGCATACCCATATACTGAAGAAATACCTGCTCTTATGGAGCACATATGTATCATATCCAGAGTTATTTTCCTTGTTATTTCCATTGAAACGTGGTGCTGGAATAGCACAATTAACCACTGATTACTGGCTGAGACCAAGGGAATGTCGCTATGACGCTATACAAGTTCAAACTAAATTCAAACCACTCGCGCCCAGCTGTTCTCACGGCCCGCGCTCTTGTTCTGAATTGTAATGGGCCACACCTTTCGGTTGGGCCAGATTTTCAGCCGACCTGAGAAACAACTAAAGGTGGCCATTTGGGCCGTGCTTTTGGGCCGCCCGGAAGCCCGCAATAAAAGCACGGCCCAAGCACGGCACGGCCCGAAATAATTTCGGGCTGGGCCGGCACGGCCCGAGGTGTCGTGCCGTGCTTGGGCCGACGGGGTGGCCCGACGGGCGGCACGGGCACGGCCCGTTTAGGCCTTGGCCCGGAAAAGCACGAAATTGGCCCATTTAGGCACGGCCCGGAAATGACTTATTAAAAATATATATGGTTTCTATACAAACATCAACCCATCGGTGGCTTGGTGGTAAGTCTCTTGTCTAGAAACTAGAAGACCCAGGTTCGAATCCCACTAAAACTCCATATTTCTCCACCATTTTTGCTCCATTTAAACGTTAATGGGCCGACGTGCCTAACGGGCCGGCGTGCCTAACGAGCCGGCCCGGCACGACTCAGTATAATTCGTGCCGTGCCGTGGGCCGAGGGCTCGGCACGTGGGCCGGCACGGCATGGCCCGAAATGAATTCCGTGCCGTGCCGGCCCGAAAGAAACGGGCGAGTGCCTTGGCGTGCTCGGGCCGAGCCGTGCCGGCGGCCCGTTTTGACGAGTATAGAAACAACCATACACCGGCCCCACCGGTCGGCCGGTCGCGAAGACCTGCGGAATAACGGCACGGCTTGGCCCAGGGAGTTCCCCATTCGGTCATTCTTCCTTCCGGTTCCAATCGAGCGATTCACCGCCCTCCCTTGTGCAATGGCGCAAGCGGCAAACCCAACCGCTACATATATGCCTCGTCTTCTTCGATGCTCCCTCCTCCCCGCTCCCCATTCCCTCTCCAGCTCGCAGAGCTCTCCCCTGTCCTCGAGAACCACCTCGTTGGGGTTCCATCTTTCTCAAATCTCGAGGAGCGAGAGAGGGCCTTCGCGGAAGCAGCCAAGGTGTTCGGTGAATTGCTCCGCCCGTTCCGTCGCGAGAGGCGTTCGCGCGGCGGCTAGATGGGAGACCGCGAGCGCGACAACGGAAAGCGCAAGGTTATCTCCGACGAGGAGACCAGCGAGTGGCCGGATGGCTCGCGCGGAGGACGAGGGTGAGGACGACCGGGGGTCCCGGTGGCCGAACAGCGCCGACGGCAACCGCCTTCCGCCCCGCTCGACCAACGAGGTGCGTTCCCCCAAGAAATTCTATCGCGCGTCGTTCTTGACATTTTCCCCTCTTCTTGTGTCGTGCGAGTTCTTGGTTCCTTCTTCGTGTGCCGCAGATGATCCGAGGCACAACTTGCCCGCAGGGTCGCAGAACCGCCGCCGCCGACGCAGTGGCGGTGGCGGCGGCGGGGAAGGTGTCCGCGGGGGAGGACGGACGGAAAACGCGATATCCCAAGTCGACCGTCGTCGCTATGTAGACGTGGGGAACTCGGGTCGGTGTTGTTTCGATTCATTTGGTTCTCTCTCGTTGTTGAATGCTAGTTCTTGGCTCGCTCTTTTCTCGCTGCATTGTTGAGCGCTCGGCCGACTTGTGTTGAATGCCGGTATCTTCGTTCTTGCAGGCAGGGAGCCCGAGCCCATCAATCTCGCCATCGACCCTCATCAACATCAGCCTCCCAACGCCCTCGGCAAGGCCTCCCGGCGGCGCCCACCAGCCACACCACCATGTCCCCACCGCCCCGTAACACTTGGATGATTGGGGCTCGACTTGCTGCCACCATGGTTCCACAACCTCGTCCTCAAGCTCCGTCATTATTCCAATCACAACAACCATACATCAGCCCAAGCCTCCCTCGAACACACATCTCCGACTACCTTCCACAGGGCGGGGCTTCCCGATGCGAGTGCCAAGCGGTGGCGCTCGAGAGGGAATACCTCCGATGATTGGTTATATGGACGCAGCCTTCGGATCACCGGCCAGCCTGGGGCAGCAACCGAGCCTTGGGATCCGGTCGGCTTCGGCTTCCGTCATGGATTCAAGACCCGGAGGTCATTCACGACCTCATGTCGGCGCTCGAAGCTGCTCATTATCGAGAGAGCGGCAGCTTGGGGAACCCGTGTCGGTGCTTTGGTTCTCCGTTCTCTGTTGTTGAATGCCGGTTCGCCATTCTTGGATCACTCTTCTCTCGGTGCATTGTGGAGGGCTCGGTTCCTTGGTTCTTGGATGTTGACTTATGTGATTGCTCATTCTTGCGGGCGCGTTGTTACCTCCGCGAGGCCCCGTCATCACCGCAGTGCACAGCACTCAAGGATTCAGCAGCGAGGGCAGGGCCTCTTGATGCCATTGCTCGAGCGATGGCACCTCCGATGACAAGCACACGCGGACGCAGCCTTCGGGTGCGAGCACGGGTACCCGCGCCGCACGCCGGCCAACCTGGGACAGCGATGACGGAAGCTTCGGGATCCGGACATCCCCGGGCCAATGGCTGTATCTTCTACCGGTGCCCCGCATGCCACAACGACCCACGTGATGACCGGTGCTCGCTCCGCCGCAGGATGCCCAAGCACGTCAATCCCACCATCAACCCCTGCTCAACATCGGCCTCCCCATGCCCCTCGGCACGGCCTCACGGCAGCGTCCACTAGCCACACCACCGTGGCCCCACCGCCCCCAAACAACGAGTCCTATGATCGGGGCCGGGCTCGCAGCCACCATGGTCCCACAACCCCGTCCACAAGCTCCGTCATCATTCCAGGTGCCAAGGATGCAGCAACCATACATCGGCCCAAGCTTCCCTCAAACACACATTTCCGACTATCTACCACAGGGGCGGGGCTTCCCGATGCGAGTGTCGATCGGTCTGCGCGAGAGGGGAACACCTCCGGTGATTGTTCATATGGATGTGGCCGTCGGATCGCCGGCCAACCTCGAGGCGACGACGGAGCCTTGGGATCGGTTCAGCCTCGGCCCTCGTCATGGATGCAAAACCCCGAGGTCATTCGCAGTGTCATGGCGGCGCTCAACGCTGCACATCACCGAGAAAGCGGCAGCACGGGGAACCCAGGTTGGTGTCCATACAATTCGTTGTGCTTCTTTCCGTTCTCGAATGCCGCTTCGTTCTTGGATGGTTCTCTCGGCTGCAATGTTGAGCCCTCGGTTTCTTGGTTCTTGGATACCGACGTGTATATTTGCCTCGTTCTTACGAGCACATTGATGCCGCCTCCACAGGCCGGAATGCCATCGTCATCGTCACGAGATGCGGACACGGGCGCTCGCGATCGCTAGCCGGCTCGGGACGAGTGACAGAGCCTTGGGATCCGGTCGGCCTCGGCTTCCGTCATGGACACAAGACCCGAAGGTCATTCGCAGCCTCATGACGGCGCCGGACGCTGCTCATCACCAAGATAGCGGCGCCGTGGGGAACCCAGGTCGGTCTCTGCCGGATTCTTCGACAGAGCTTCGAGATCCAGCCGGCCTCGGCACCCGGCCAATGCTCGTCATCCGAGTGCCCGAGTGCCACAACAACCCGCATGCCGACCGGTGCTAGCTCTGCGGCAGGGAGGCCGGCAATCTCACCATCGCCCGTCATCAAAGTCAGCCTCCCCCTCCCGATCAGCAAGGCCTCCCGCCGCCGCGCACCAACCACGGCGCCCTGGTCGCAATGCGAGCGTAATAGCATGGTCACCTATCAGCATGCCCTACTGTCCGGAGATGGGAGGTGCCCAGCCTTGCCGTAGCCGTCCTGGTTGGCCGGCGCCGTACCCATGGCTGCACTTCCGCCTCTGCGATGTCTGCCATTTATCGCGTGAATGCCCTTGGTGTGCCCAATTTTTGCCTCCGG
Source organism: Chloris gayana (assembly GCA_031894775.1). Taxonomy (NCBI): domain Eukaryota; kingdom Viridiplantae; phylum Streptophyta; class Magnoliopsida; order Poales; family Poaceae; genus Chloris; species Chloris gayana. Next base: position 43,903 of record JAUNZO010003307.1, on the reverse strand, counting down.
GCTTGCGGCTGCGTCGCTAGGGTGAGTCGTAAGTCGGATCATCATGGTCATGACGTTTATGCGATGATCGCTCCTCCTTTCCGATAGGTCTTTAGACTTCTAGTAGAGTTAGTAACTAGCTCCTGGATACAGCTCGACCTCGATGCACACTAGACACTAGTATATGAAATTCTAGTTGTAATTGTCTCATATGTGTCCTCTCGTTTTGATATGATCGTGATCGAGAAAATGCTGGTCTAAGCGAAGCATTGGATCCTACATATATGTTTGGCTGTGGTTTCTGAATGCAGAATGCCACTGGTTAATTTCATTGAAATGAGAAGCACAAATTTCGTATGTGCCATTTTTGTGTCATCATAATCGCATATGTGATACTTTGGTTTCTTTGTCCTGGAGGTGATATTTAGTTGATTGCCCGAATTTACAAAAGGAAATGTATGGGATATAATTTCCATCGAACTGGTAAAAAAATGCAATATTTTGGTCTAATGAAATACGTTCAATTATGTCCGGTAGTACTCATTAGTCGAATGTGAGCTATGTTGTGTATGACTGATTTCTAAATGTCACGAGTTAATTCCTTTTTTTCTTGTTTTCTTTTCTTGAAGAGAAGCACATATTTGAGGTGTTGTCATTTTTGTCTCACACTAACCGCATATGTGATACTTTTGTTGGTAATTTGACTGAAGTTGGGAGTAGGAGGTCCAATGCTTTGATTTAAATACATTAGAATGGTATCGGAGATATAGTGTTCATTGTAACATCTCGGCCCAGGGCTTAATAGGATTGATAGAATACTCATGTCAATAAGTTGCAACTTCTTTTCCGGAAGCTCATCTCTAAAGAACTCTAAGGTTAAGCGTGCTTGGCTTGGAGCAATTTAGGGATGGGTGACCGACCGGAAAGTGATTCCCGTGTATGCATGAGTGAGGACAAAGTGCGCAGAAAAGACTAGTATTGGTCCGTGGGGAAATCTTGAGGGCCTATTAAGCTGCCAGGGTAAGCGGGCCCGGCCCGAAGTGGCGGGACGTCACGGATGGTATCGAGCCGACTCTCGCGGTTTTACGGGCGCGTGTGTCGCACGTGTGCGAGCATGGTGTGCATGGCTGGTGTGGGTCCGGAGTGGTCACACAGTATGGCACATGCGCCGGCAGTGGGCATATGGACGTGACCAAGAGAGGAAGTTCCTAGCTCAGGGTTGACCGACGAGGACGTCGGTCTTCTAAGGGGGTGAGTGTGTAACATCCTGGCCCGGGGCTTAATAGGATTGATAGAATACTCATGTCAATAAGTTGCAACTTCTTTTCCGGAAGCTCATCTCTAAAGAACTCTAAGGTTAAGCAAAATTGGCTTGGAGCAATTTAGGGATGGGTACCGACCGGAAAGTGATTCCCAGTGTGCATGAGTGAGGACAAAGTGCGTAGAAAAGACTAGTATTGGTCCGTGGGGAAATCTTAAGGGTCTATTAAGTCGCCAAGGGTAAGCGGACCCGGCCCGAGTGGCGGGACGTTACATTCATACTAGTCGAGAATTTTCCATTCCGGACGAATGACTTCAGAAAAACAAAGGGCCTGTTCGTTTCCAGCTATATAATTTTTAGAGGGGTCAAATCAAAGAGAATTTTATCATTTTGGAGTACTAAATAAAGTCTAATCTCGAAACTAATTGCAGACCCCCTATCTAATTCACGAGACGAATCCAACGAGGGTAATTATGGTGTTATTAGAAGATGTTTACTCGTAGCATCACCGTAGCAAAATATAGATTAATTAGGATCATTAGATTCGTCTCGCAAATTAGAGGGGGATCGCGACATAGGTTTTGTTATTAAATTAATAAAAGTACTATTAGATAGTAAGATTCTCTTTGATGTGACAAGTATATAAATTTTAGAGGGTGGAAACGAACGGGGCCAAAGTCATCTTTAAGGTTGGCTTCCCGGTGCAGCCTGCGGGAGCGAGTGGCTAGCTGCCGTCGTTCAGCCGTTGTGCTTCGGAGAGCGAGAGCATGAACATGGAGATGCCAATCCAAGCATCAGTCCATGTCCGTCCGATCGTGCTCCCTCGATATGATAGCGAGGGCTCGCCGGTTCACTCGCTGTTACCCGGCATCGTCGCCACGTAATCGCCTCGTTGGTCACCTCGTAGTAGCTACTAGCTTTTTTTTTTTGAGAAGGGTACAATTTCGAACGCACACGACACCACTCACACCACACTCACATCACACGCACGTACACGCGTGCGCGTTCGAAGCACACGCCTAATCTAGAGATTGGAAGGACTCGAGATCCTTCGAGTGTGCGAGAAACGCACAGTCCCACTCGAACACGCACGCGTGTACGTACTCTACTCTATCTAGAGCGAAGCCTGGAGAAACGGGAAAAATCCCGAGATGAGACGCACCGCGTCGAGCAGCGCTCGAACGCGGGCGGGCTCGCTGGCAACGGCCGGCGTTAGCCAACCGAGCTACGCTCGGTTCTCCGTAGTAGCTACTAGCTAGCCGTTGCCTGATGTGGACATGGGCCTTTGCAGGACCTATCTGGGCTGGACCTTGGCATGAGGCCCAACGCATTTGCTCTGGGCCTCTAGTAGCTCTCTTTGTTTCCCACTTCCCAGTCCCCACTGCTAGCCTATATCCGGACCTTTTGAATCTAACTACACGATTAAAGTTGATCGCTGGTGTCAATCCTGTGAAAGCTGTTGTAAAACTGTCCTCCAGATCAATTGAGCTTCCCGTGCCACTGTTTGTTAATCATATTTTTGTCAAAAACACTTTTGCATTGTTTATAAGTTTTCCCTCATCTCTGGCTTTTATAAATTTTCCCTCATCTCTGGCTTTTCTAAATCGGTCACCAAGAATACTGCGAAGACCCATGGTTACAATAATGCCCTTCGAGGAAAATGAATGCATATCCACTAATGTATGTACATCACAGATTCATGAGTTCCTGCTACAACTGAAGTACATCTCCAGTTCCCTACGGTACACGTTAGTTTGATGTAACATGAGGACTAACTTAACAGTCCCCGCATGAGAAAACAGTGCAGAACGGAGGGGGTTATAGAGAATAAGAGGAGCCAAGCAGGATAAAACAGCATACGAATGCACAGATCTAAAAACATCTAAATCTAAGCTGTTCGAACCAGGGCAAAGCAAACCACAGGAAAAACTACTCTTCTCCATGACCTGTAATTACAACGAGAAAAATAAATGTTAGATTAATGGTTGAAATTAAATTGGTAACCTGGACGAGACTAGTGTTTACCTCCACAAGGTAGATCAATATCAATCGTCATCTTCATCATCCTTGTTATATGCATGATTTATCTTTTGTGCCCGGTACATGTCAGCAACCTGGAAAATTGGGATAGAGTTTGAGCAACACATGCAAACACGGCACCATACAGAAAATAACATGTTGAACAAAACTTACTTGTTCAGATGAGGTCGCTTGTTCGGGGTTTTTATCATCACGTATTCGCAACAAACGGGGGAATCTTAGCGAGATACCCTGATTCAGTTTGGCTTTTAGTCTCCTCATTATACATATGACAGTACAGAAAGTAAGGGAGCAAAATAACACTACCAACCTTATTTGGGTCAACTATGCCATTGGCAGCACGATGTACAGGACTTATGCTCAAATCTGCAGCTTTGACCTCCCACACCTGAGAGGAAGTAAAAAGAATAGAATATAACTGTTCTTGTGACCAGCAATCTTTAGTGCTAATATTCACACATGCAGTATAAGCTTAACCGTGAAGCACTGATTTTGAATGATCAGAAATAAGATAAATTCAGATTTTTCAGAATATAACATTTCCAAAGAAATCAAAGAACAAAATGAAGTATCACAAACTGTCAAAGTTTTATGAGCGCATTACCTCCGATGGCTCGAACCACACATCTGGGTCCATTGTGTCAGCAAACCTATAGTATGCCTGTAAAAAAACGAAAACAACTGTAACTATGGGGAAGAACAGCAGAACAAAATAACAGACCATTAATAAGAAGCCACTGCCTACAAGAGCAGGCAGTAGGAATAAAATCACCTTTGGTTTTTGTATCACTTTACTTCGAAGGCTCGCAGAACGTTCTTCAAGTTGTTGTTCAGAAAATCCAGTACCTAATAAATGCACATCAAGATAGAAAGCATGGATTTAGTTCATCTAGTGTCTGTTTCAGTTCCTATTTATTCTACAATTTTAAAAAGAAGAATATACCTATATTGCATATCGTTTGATATTCCTCATTTTGGTCATCATAGCATGCCAGAAGGAATGATCCATAGACACCTAGTAGGTACAAGGCAAGGGTGAAAGAAGCATGCATTAGCAGCAGTGAAGAAGTCGCGCTTGAACTTGGTAAGATACCTAATGAACAGATAGGCAGATACCAGTATGCGTGACAAATACCTGTTCGTTTTCCTCTTCCATGAAAAGCAGCAATTGGTACCAAATCCAAGGAGTCTCCAATGCTGTCCAAAATAAAACAAGTACACCATTTTTAAAACACAATGCATATTTTACTTAAATCACAAATAAATAACAAGTATAGTTCACCACAGTAGGGGCTTCCCCTACTGTAATTGCCTCAAAAAACATAGTTCACATAGACATAGAATTAACGGTTATGACATATTTCCTAATACAAATGATGATTGGAGTCCTGAACCATAGTCCACAGCACAATGGATAGATAGTTCCGCGTATGCTGCCCAAGAATTTTCCGTACAAAGAGTTAAAGCACTATGGCTTGCAATGTACTAACCTGTCCATATAGTCCTTTTTCAGTTTCAACCAATTGTTTGATCGCTTTGCTGGCTCGTATGTAGCATCTTTATCCATTGTCTTGATAATCAAACCTTCACAACTTCAGTAACAAATAGCTTAGTGGCAGGAAAAAGATCTTACAAAAGTGAGGGAGCAGAATTTCCACGAAGGAATTCTTCAATCAAAATCTATTTATCAATGAATTCTCACCATAAAGAAACAGAGATTGCAATAGCTTAAAATAATGCATATCTTGTTTAATAGCAACGCAGATAATTTCGAGTAATATCACTCCAAACGGTGAAAAAGATGTTTCAATGGAGATATTACATCAGCACTCCATGTAATATCACTGGCTCATGCTCATGCTCATGCTTCATGCATGTTGATGTTACAGAAAACATAGTTTAATAAGCATCATATTTTCACAACAATAAAGATAGAATGGTTCTATCTGATAATCAAAGAAAACTCCAGGCAAAGCAAACAGCCAAAGATTCGATGAACTATTAAAAAAATTGATAAGAGAAACAGAACATTTTGTTGTTGGAGCTGCCTTAATGAGCCACAAATGGTAGAACAAATGGACCATTGTAGATTCTTGCATGCTTATTTATAATTGTCTGCCAATGATTTGTAAAAATAGTGGTTCCTTCGGGCAAATGTGTTATTGAACAATCTTAACTTTCATCAAGTAAAGAAAATGTTTAAAACCTAGAGGATGGTATATGATAACTTCAGGTCCTACGGACTGATATTGAAAGATAATACTGACACAAGCTTTAAAAATTCAACCCCTTTCCATGCAATTAGAACAGTTACTATGTCACAACACAACTGCTTCAATTGAATGCTCCAATCAAATAATTCCTGCGCCCTGAATAGGTTCTTATTATGTGCACAACTTACAGCCTTTAAGCTATTGAATTAGAAGGCATGTAATAAACTAGCCAAAAATGTAAGGAACTTTATTTACCTGGAATTGACAGCCGTGTCGAGAAATTTCTGTATCTCCTCCAAGTCATTCGATGTAATTGCAGTTGCAAATTGAAAAACACCTTCTACTTCTTCGAAGGAGTTGTAAAGATGCTGCCAAGTATTCAATGCAAACAAATAGTTACATGTCTAAGAACAGCAGGACACATAAGTTTGTTTTGTAGGATCGAAAGGTTAGCTAACTTCGGACTATAGTGCAAATTTCTAAACATAAAAATATGCCACATATGATCAATATTTTCATTTGTACCATAAATGAAAAAAAATCTGTGAACTCTGACTTTCAAAATGTACCGCGTGGGATATCAGTAGCACAAACAAAACATAAGCAGCAGAACGAATTGAATGCGTCAGAAATCTACAGGATAGAAGTACAATACCTCTCGACGATCTTTGAGTTGTTCCTGGAGAAGAGGTTTCCCATTTAGATAAAGAATATCAAAACCAAAAGTGCACACTGACACTTTGATGTCATTTATGGTAACACCTTTGCGGGCCCTTGTACTAAGTATCTGCAAAGGAGAAACAATGGCAAATACATAAACGTGAACAGAAGTTACAAACAGATTGCTTTCCTTCATAAGCAGTTTCCCCATATATATTTATGCGGTCGTCACTTTAAAATTTACCTTACTGCAAATCTAAGGAAATAATGAAATACATACCTGAAAAGGTAAAATTTTCTTCTTTTCACGGTCATAGGCAACAATTTCACAGTCCAATACAAAGGACTTGACTGTAGGCTTCCGGAATCTGTGTTGAGATGCCAAAGAATATAATCAAAGAAATTAAAGTGCAAGAGAGAGAACAAACAAATTTGCAGGTACATGATTTATGAGCTAGCCAGCAAATTCAATACTGTCAGTCTATGCGGACATGGATGTGATAACAACAAAAGGATGGCTTCAGCTATAAATACATTCATAGCTGACCTTACCAAGACAGATATTCATGAATGGCAATGTAAAGGAAAAATAGTAAATAGACTAAATAACTAACTTAAAATTAAATAGAATCAAAAGAAAAAGGTTGTAGAAAGTCACCAGGGTGGCACATTTCAAAGATGTTAAAAGATAGAAAATATAAAGTATAACATAGCAAACAATTAATAACAGAAGTAATTTCATAATATAGATTTGAATGAAATGGAGAATGATATAGAAAATTCTAATTTTTTATTTTAGAATTATTGTGAATCCATTAGTCAAATCCTTCAATTCATTGTTTCTTGAGACTATTAAAAACAGGACCAATCTCAGACAAGGATAAAGAAAGTCCCATACTGCATATCAATACTGACAACAATGAAACTTCAAGCAAATGGAAAATCTGGACAAAATAAGCCATGAGGGTTCATCGGACCTTAAATTTGGTCTTACACCAAGTGAGAACTTAGAAAGCAATTAAGATGAGTACAACCTGATGTATAAGTTATCATGGCCATTGCAGATGCATGATTTTTAACGAGTATATTGTGTTGTTTTTCATGTTTCTTCAGTTGGAAACCACATAACTGAACTGGTAGGTGAAAATAAGGAAGGAAATATACCTAGAAACTGCATCAACAACATCTGGATACTTGCCGGTGTTTCTTTCAGCATTCCGGCTATAAATCTCTACTGATCCATCCTCCATGCAATGTATCTTAGTTCCAAATTATGAGGTGTTAATTGAGATGAGCATTGGTCCAAATATAAGAATGGATGACTAGCCATAATGTTCGGTCTACCTGAGCCCGTTCACCATCGTATTTGTACTCACAAGTGTATTCGAGACCCTGGAACTTGTCAATGATCTCCGAGACAGATTTCGTTGCTTTTGCTAACATAGGTCCAACAGGGACACCTATGGAAAATTTGCATGTCTCTGGAAGCTTCCAAACCCCAGCTTCAAGTAGCGCCGGGACAATTTTATCATATATTGGAAGAACTGAATATACTTGTTTAATTATCTTTGCAGCCTTCAAGACAAATGATAAAAAGAAATTCAGCACCAATTTTTATTGAACACTTGGTATCATGCACAGCTTGTAATACAATGGAGTGAAATGCAACGTAGGACCTTAAACCATCTAAGGATTCTCATCTAGGTCCATCAAGTATCAAAACATCCATCTAGGTCTATGAACTAATTATGCAGTTGAGCTCAAGTCCACAGCACTTCAATTAAGGTATTTTTCACTCAATACCTAGATGAGAATCCTAAATTCCTAATCCTAAAAGGTTTAAAGACCCATGGTGTATTTCACTCAATACAATATGTTAGGAACAAACGAAGTTGGCTGGACAAATTAGAATAGTCCAGTTAATATGAAAATTGGTTTAATAGTACGCACAAGACTAACAACATGGAGCCTTTAGAGGGGAACATTATTATTTTCAAGGAGCAGAGTAATTCCCCCTGATCATTTTAAAGGAACAATGTGGCAACAGTACATAACATTGATCCAATTAGGCACCCAATTTATCCATTTCAAAAAAAAAAATCCAACAACAATTTTTGTAAAAGTAAGAGCAATCATCACCAAATTAGAACTAAGGATGTTATAGAAACAAATACAAAACCTTGTGAATCTTGCATATTTGCATGCTACCAGGACATCATATTTGATTAAAATAGTAAAATAAAATGCACATTTATGTTGGCAATGCAAGGATTCCAACACCAATAAAAATCAAATCAAATGTAGGATTTTGTATATAATTAAAAATATAAATCGATTAAGCAATAACCTCTTCCAAAGGTGATTGGACTTTTGGGGGTGAAGAACTTTTGTTGGAATACACAGCAGCTTGCCCAAGCGCCATTTGCACAGTTTTTTCTGCCAGCCCGATCCTCATCTTGGACTGCACAAGATAATAAGTTTAGGCAAATAACGAATACAAACAAAAATATTGCACTGAGTGAACAATTCATGACTTACCTGAAGAAGGCGAATAATGTATTGAGGTTCACAGTCCGCAGCAGAAACAAGAAGACCTTTGATATGACTTCTTTTCTTATCTTGACTGTCTTTGCCTGATTCCTGAAATGAAGAACATTTGCTTAATGGTTTCTTAAATGAAACTTCCTAATTATGAGTTCTGGACACCAATTATCCACTCTCTAATTCCATTGTTATCCACTCTCTAATTCCATTGTTCATTACTTAATCATGATTTTGTTATGCCATCAAAGGCATCAAGTATTTTAATATCAATAGTTAGATTAAGAACTTCAATTTAATGTTTGGGATGATGTCAAATAAAAGTAATGTCTCCTTTGAAGTACTCAGGGTAGAAATGATAAAATGAAATGACCTTTGCAATTGTCCGGAAAGTGCTAAGCACTCGATCTATTGTCAGTGGTTTTGGCTTGAACATCATCTTCTGTGACGACCTGCTTGCTTTTGCCACAAGCCCCAAATCACCCAATTCCTACAAGAAGCAACAGAAATAATAAATAAATGTATGTCTTTATGCCACCAAATCCATAGCAGTTGCTCGTTGAGAATGATAATTTTTCCAATGGAACAACCTTGAGGTTCTTCTTGACATGCTCTTCTTTCCGCCCATATGCCTCCGCAAGAGCACGGATGATGGATGCATCCCCAATCCCAAGCTCAATCCCCTCATGAGGCGGCGCAATGCGGTTGGCGGCAAGGTATACTGTCGCAAGGAGATCATCCGGAGTTGTGGCAATCACTGTGCGGAACACATTTGAAAGGATCTCTGTAATGACAATCCGGCCACTCTCATTGGAGATGAGGTCAAGCGCCCGTGCCAAGAACAGGAATGGCACTGGCTCACCGGGATTCCAGTAGGCAGCAGCCATCGGATCAAACTCACTCCCTTTCTTCTTCAGCTCAAGGGTAGTATTCTTGTCCTCAGACTTCGCAGTGTCTGCCGCTTTGGCCTTCTTCTTCAAGGAGGGCTGCTCCTTCTCCTCATGTTGAGATGCTAGGCCTTTAGCCTTCGTCGGCGATGGAGACCGCTTCTTCTTTCCATCAATCTGAGACGCTACACCATTGTCTGGAGGCTTGGTGTCGGATTTGGCCGCTAGGGTTTTAGATTTCTTCGGCGACGAGGACTTCTTCGAGCCTAATTTCGTGGCTGCAGCAGACTTCGTTGGCGAAGGGGGCCCTTCGTCTCGGCAATTGCTCCGTCAGCCGCTGATTTGGGGGACTTCGAAGGGGACGACGCCCGCTTGGACCTCGCCGGCGAAGGCGGCTTCTCCACCTCTGCCGCCAATTCGGCCCCCTCGCCGTTGGCCTGCGCGGCAGGGGCTGCGTCCGGGCCTTCTTCGGGGACGGCGCCGCCTTCTTCGCCTTGCTGGCGGCGGCCCGCGCGTTCCCCATCAGCACATCCGCCACGGTGCGCTTCCCCCATTGCCCCCGGACGCCGACATTCCCGCCGCGGGCGCCGCTGGTGCGGGTACCTCGCCGGCCCGCCTCGCCCGCACCGCGGCCGTGGGCTTCTTCTCCCCGGATTTGGCTGCGTCCGCGGCGGCGGCTGCGACGCGGCGGCGAGGTGAGGCCGCAGAGGAGGAGAGGCGGAGGCGGAGGAGGCGGGAGGGGAGGAGGAGCGGGGAAGGAGCCGCGAGGGCTAGGGTTTTAGGCGCGGGAAATGGGTGGTGGCATCGGAGGAGCAGCGACGTGGCGGTGGTGGTGCTGGTGGCGGCCCGGAGGAGGAACATCAAAACTGGGGGAGGGTTTTAGGGGCCGGCCGGGCCGGGTCGAACTCGGAGGGCGGGATGACGAAGGGCTTGCGCGGGAGGCGTTTTTTTTTTTTTGAAACAGCGGGAGGCGATTTGGTCGGGGAGATTCACGAGCTTTTTTTTGGCTTGGAAAAGCTTTATTTCATCATCCATCGTCATGTGATTTTCTTATGTCTACATATGGCTGCTGGACAAGAAGAAGAAAGGAAATTTCGGGGGTTTAACCTGAATCTCCCTAGCTAGTTATGCAGGGCCGTCTCTAGGATTATGGGCCCCGGTGCAAAATAAAAACATGGGGCCCTGGCTAGTGGGATCTGTTTGTTTTTTCTTTTTATACAAACATGATTTTTTATTTTGAGAAAATCTAATTTTGAGGCGATTGAAATCGTCCTCCTTTCGGTCGACTCCCGAGGACCATTGGATCGCGATTGTACCGGGGTCGTCTTCTCCTCCGGCCAGGAAACAGATCTCTCTCTCTCTCTCTCTCTCTCTCTCTCTCTCTCTCTCTCTCTCTCGCCTCCTCCCCCGGCTCCAGCGACGCCCTGCTGCCGCCTTTCCGTGGCGCCCAACGCTAAATTCTCCGTGAACTCCTTTGTCGTAGCTTGGCCCAACCGCCGTCTTCCGGTGCCCATGCCGCCTCCACCTTGGCCTTCTCTCCCGCCACCCTTATGATTAGTATCCTCCCAACACCCTTATAGCCAATTTATGTACAGCCTTGTTACATTTTTGTTTAAAAGCACAATAGGAACTAAGAAAATACATTAAAAAGAATTCAGATATGTTCTTTTTTTCCTTAGTTTGTCCACCTTTACGCTCTTTCACTAAATAAATCAGCTTTTTTTAGAGCAACTTTACTCTTTATTAAATAGAGTATGAATTACACACTCAGTCTTCCACTAAATCATCTGCTCAAGGATCATGGGACTCCCTCCCTGCCATATATGTTTAGCAATCTTGGGCCCCTGGTTTTGGGGGCCCCGTGCCGTCGCCCACGTTGGCCCTGCCAAGCGACGGCCCCGGTTACTTGTTGTATGCCTACACGGTTCAATCTCCATGTTGGTTATTAATCCATCCGTTCTTAGACGCTTAGATCTTGTTGACGTTTTTTATTACTATGTTTGATAGTTCATTTTATTTAAAAATTATAAAAATATTAACTACTATTGCATTATGATTTATTATATCATCACAAGAAATAAAATATAATTTATAATTTTATATATTTTTAAAACTATTTTGAATAAGTCGAATGATCAAATATAACAAAAAATCAATAGTGATAATAATTTAAGAAGGAGGGAGCACAATACAAAGGAAATGTCTCATTTGGAGAGTTGGAAGTTGAACAATGTTATTGAGCCTAAAAATATTCCCCTAAAATTTAACGGTCACCTGATACGAATGGAGGGAGAGCCTTCTGTTTTTTCCCCTACTATTTTTAAATACCACGAAAAAATACAAACCTACGAAAAACCACTTTATTCAGTTATTCTGTATAGTGGCGACTTCCACCAAGCATATATATTTACTTCCTCATCGCGGAAGGAAACGGAGGCCAGCGGAGGCATCCGTACATCAGAATGGACCAGCGGAGGCATCCGTACATCAGAATGGCTCTGTTTGCCTGCACTTCGAGGAAAAAAACGCTTCAACAAAAAAAATACCCTGCCATTTGGGACCCAGTACCTTGCGTGAGGCCAACGCGCGGGCTGCTGCCTGCTGCCTTCCCTTCGACGCGTGAGGCCAGCGTGGCGCACCCTTCGAATGCCATGTGAGACCCAGTAGCTTGCGTGAGGCCAACGCGCGGCCTGCTGCCTTCCCTTCGACGCGTGAGGCAAGAGCGACGCGCCGAGGCTGCTGCCTTCCCTTGGATGCGTGGGCCCAGCGTACCGGCTGCTGGCTCCCGTTGGACCGGTGGTCCTCCGTGACTCTGCGCCAATTCGGTGTCGCCTCATTCGTCCGTCGTTTGCCGCCTCGGTCGCGCCTCCTGCGCACGTGCCCTCCATCGCTTCCGCCCCTTTCTCTACGTTGCCCTCGGTTGGCGTCCCGGCGCGCTTCTCCTTGCATTCGCGGCTCCTCGCTGCTCGATGCATCTGGCCTCTCCGTTGCTGCCGATGAAATCCGTATTCGGGATTTCCCCATGCTCCGTGCGCCGCTTCCTCATCGATTGTGGCCTCGGCTCATGTGATCCTGCCCTCACCGGTTGGTGGGCCACCTCTGCTTCTTCGGGTACCATCCTCCGTCGTCGTCCTGCTCTTCCGAGGCCAACCCTGTATTGCCTCGGCCGCACTATATCTCTTGTCTGTCCTACATTTTTACTTCCATCCGTGCCTCTACGCCTTCCTTGGTAAGCAACATCCTTTCTCTTCTCCATCCTGGTCACATGTTGCTCGCCGCCTCGCACTCTCCTGTTCGTCCGCTTTAGCTGCTCACATTGTGCCTTCATCGTTGCCTATTTTTTCCCCTTCCTTTGCTCTGCGTGTGTTCCCTTTCTTCGTTCTTGGAGTTCTGAACCACTATTTTCCCTGCTTACAGGTTGTGTTATCCATTGCTTCCTCCGTCCGTGTATCCGTTCCCGGCTCTTTCTGTTCTGGTCTCCTTTGCCGTCCGAGCCCCGCGGGCCAGTCCGGCTCCCGTCCCAGCAAACATTGCAGCCATCTCCAGCCCAAACGCCGCCTCCACAAAGCCCCTCGAATCCCATCGTCGACTCGCCACGCTCCACTTCCTCGCTCGAACCTTCCTCTCATGGTGACGATGGTGACCTTGGCTGCCCCGAGAGGAGCGGAGGGTTGGGCGTGTGCCCTCCGACGGAGTGGATTAGCACGCGTCAAAGCTCGTGAAGTTCGAGAGTCCGCGACTTGGCCGGGAGCCGGGCGAGCGATCGGCTGGGGTCGCCACGGATCTGGCACGGGAACTGGTCCCCATGACAAGCGGACGGCATAGACCCGCGCGAGTTTGCCATGGATGAAGAGTAGGGCCAGGGGCAGACGGGTGATGTCGATGTGGATGGCAACCTGGCGGGTGATGGGCGTCAGGGTGACCTCGGCATTGATAATGAGCAAGGCCCGGCTCCAACCTCCAAGCACTGCCTGACCCCCAGGTAATTTTCCCATCTTCCCCTGTCCTTGAGTCCTGACCAAATCCAGAGGTGAGAAACGAGGAAAGGCGTAGGGGTGCCACCAAAATGTGAGCTACTACATGGATGTCTATTTTATTTCGGATTCATACGTCCATCGATGTGTTTCATAGTAAAATATAATTCCATGTTGATTTTGATTATTGCTGATTCGCTTCCATGCATGTGCTGGGGCAAGCAACATCGTTTTCTCCACATTCTGGTGGCTGTGCAGTGGACCTCGCCGCAGCATAGGGCAGTGGGGCTTGCCACGACGGTAGCTCATGAAGCTTACGGCGGGGACGCAAGGTATGTGCAGCTCGCCGCAGCTGCTATGGAGAGGGTCACCATCATGCTGAATTCACAGGCTTTTACCCGGTTTCCTTTTCCCTCCTAAAATACTATTATTTATTTTCTTTCTTTTTCCTTCAGGCTTTGAGTTTTCGAGTGTTCTCTTTTCTAACTGTAGGTCATCATCTATCTTGCATGGTTGAGAATTTTCTTACTAACATATGCATTTTTTTCAATTTTCGTTGATATTGTGCAGGTTGAGGAGGACGAACTGCAGCAGCACACAATGATACCTCCACTTAACTCTGTTTGGCCACATGGATAATGGGGAATGGATAGAGCTGCAGCTTTAGAGTGTTAATTTCAGTTCATATATAGAGAAATGGATTACACTCCAAGCCACTTTGAATATGTGTTAATGAACAATTTCAGTTCATAGTAACTTTTAGCAGCCTGCTTCATCAAAATTTATGATTTTTGTTATCCTTACATCTTTCGGCATTCCTTATGCTTATGGTAGGTCACTCTGAATAACATGTGGGTTAGTCTCGGTTATCTGGACTTGGATCCAGCCATACTGAAATTATTTCTACTCACTTAACTGGCATCATCAAATTAGTTTCGTGAGTGGTTAAGGGGAAAAATAAAATAAATGAGCCTCCATCGATAGCATCTATTATCAGGATGGTTAGACATATTTTCATGTCAAAAAACAGAACTATTTTGGTATTTGTTCCATGTATCCTATTTTGCCCGGTTTCAGATTTTGAGTTCCTGTGACTTTGACAAATTCTAGGTGTGCCACCTTGATTAAAGAGGCCTGATCAATCTTTAGTTTATGATACCCTGGTTGTGTATTTATTTAGGCACACTGCCTAACTACTCCAAAACCTGGAAAACATAATTCTTTCCGATCACATATTATGTTCCAAAAAACAGAGTTATCCTCTTATTGAACTAACTTCCAGGAAGTCATGTTGTTTCCGTTTTGGTTCGCTTCTTACCTTTTGTGCAAAGCCATAGCTTGGCATAACTGTTTGTTATAGCACTACCCATGTAATTATTCTTTGTTTCAAGCTTTTACCTACCGAAGCCATTGATGTGAGGTAGAAAGCATTGAGGCATGTTCATCTTGAAAATTTTGGTTCTAATACAATAAATGTTCTTCTCATTCTGCCTTTTATATTGAACATTGTTTTCCACGGTACCTCAATTTGTACTTAGGTGATCTCTGAATCTCTTCTTTAGTTGGCCTACATTGAAATTACCGTGGCAGTTTTATTATCATTTTGCATATTCTCATTCCTTATATTTAGTTCTGATTCTGACTATTTTTATAACATACCTATGTTTATGCAGTCTTTAAGGCTAACTCGGTCTTTTGGATATGAGAGGTTCGTCTCCACATATCCCATCTTCCAAGTCATAGAGGTGAATTATGTAGCTTTACTCATTCCCTGCATTACAAGGCCTTTGTTCTTGGTCAGATTCTTGAAAAGTGACTATGAGACTTTCAGTTTTTGAAACGGTTACAGTGAACATGGCATAATTGTTATGCCTTTACTGGAGTTATTGTTGTATAAGCGGCAGTCAGGCAGCATCAACATCATTTTCACTTGAATCATTGTATATGTGAAATACATTTGTTTTACTTTGTTTATTAACCATTCAGCAGTCATAACTGCATAAAGTTCGACGCTGCTTCAGCCAAGGGATGAGAAAGTCAATATGTATTTTATCTTGATACATATATATATATATATATATATATATTTCAGTATAAAAATATCAAATTGTGGTAGCTTTTTTCTGTTCAAACTTAGGGAGAAAAAAGAGAGAAGTGAATAAGTGATTACGTGTCTCCTCAAATAATAATGAAACATATTAATTTACTCTAACATTATTATATCCCTCAACACAAATGTGTTTGCTCAACCTTCTCATGTAGTACCTGCTAATCTGTTTAAAAAAGTACATGCTAACCTGTTCACACGTGTACCTTTGGACGAGGCGCGGCGTTAGCGCGCCCATTTTCCTAGTAGTTTTCAGAAGTGAAATCCTGACTCGCATGTTTGTTGTTGCTCATGTGATTGCCAACTATGTCATCTGAATAATCATCTCACTAATATTTCTTTAGTTTGAGAGGCCACATTTCTTTTGGAACCTTAGTTGGAACCTTAGTATGGGACATATGTTAATTTCTGAATTTGTTCTAAAAAACTCGCATTGGATTATTGGTTCGGAAATTGGAAGGACAGAGGTTTAATTTCCATGAGAATTAGATGTGGACATTTGTAGTCTATCATATTGTGTGCTCCCGACAAACATGTTTCCTAGTATAGACCTCTACATTAGAGTTTGGTGACAAAATCCACATTGACAAAGTTGATTGGCTTATTAGGCCAAATCTTTTACCAAAGTCACTTTCGGATACATCATTTTAACAACATACTCTCGGGTCATGCATTACGTGTTTAGAGGTGAGATCTATAATCTTTGCATTTCTTCAGGGGGGGGGGGCTACAATAATTAGAAATTCTCTCCCGTAACCTTAAGCGAATACCGCAACAACAATGTATAGTTTATCAATTTTTGTTACTAGTCATAGGTGTTGTAGGGATCAGATTCGTCCACTGAATCTTGACCGGACGGCTCCGGAGAGCTATTGTAGTGCTTCTACATTAAAGGCTTCAATGGAGAGAATGTCATTTCTCATGGACGTGTTTGACATATTTATTAAACTGTTTATTGAGCTTTTGATATCATAATAAGCGATAAACCCTGCCAAACAGATTGAACTTCTAAGTACTATTGATATATGATATAAAGAAGATTTAAATGACTCAATTTCTAAGTACTATCTTGCCAAACATACTTCACAAGATTACCAAACGGATTTGAACTCCTAAGTACTATCTAGTATCTTGCCAAACAGACTTTGAGATTGGCAAAATTTAAATCACTGTGGACAAGATGTGAATGAAGGGAGTCTTCTTTCCCTACGTTTTTTCAAATGACGGGGAAAATTTTGAATAGTAGGAAAATCACTTGTTTCCAATAGTGGCAACTTCCACCGAAAAGTTCAAGAATTGTTTCCAGACACGAGATCCTGATTAATCTGTTTGTTGCTCATGCGGTTGTTTGCCCACCATGTCATTTGAATAATCATCTCACTAATATTACTTTGGTTCGAGAGGCCATGCAAAAATTCCTTTTGGATCCTTCGTGTAGGACAGATGTTAAATTCTGAACTCGATCTCAACAAATAAAAAACTCGCAGGTGGACTATTGGTCCAGGAGTTGCAAGGACAGAGGTTAATTCCCATGATTGTCAGATGTGGACCTTTGTTATCTATCAAATGGTGCTCCCGACAAACATTTTTCCTAGTATACACCTCTACAACTTCCGTGACAAAATCCACGTTGATGAAGTTGCTTGGATTCAGTTTTCGTATATTTTAAAAGAGAAGTAGTTTACCAAAGTCACTATTGGATACATCATCTTATTATTAACAAGATCCCGTTGGGTCATGCACACGTGTTTTGAAGCATACTAGTTATTTGTTGGCTTCGGGTGTGTTCGTTTCCTGGGTCTAAATTTTAGAGCTGTCACATCAAAAAGAATCTTATTATTTAAGAG
The DNA here is from genome assembly GCA_031894775.1 of Chloris gayana. Lineage (NCBI taxonomy): Eukaryota > Viridiplantae > Streptophyta > Magnoliopsida > Poales > Poaceae > Chloris > Chloris gayana. Next base: position 26,394 of record JAUNZO010003307.1, on the reverse strand, counting down.
TATTAAATAAAGTTTAATTATAAAACAAATAACAGGCCCCTAGACTAATTTACGAGACGAATCTAATGAGGTTAATTAAATCGTGATTAGAAGATGGTTACTGTAGCATCACTTTAGTAAAATATAGATTAATTAAGCTCATTAGATTCATCTCGAAAATTAGCACCAATCTGTCAATAGAGTTTTGTCATTAAATTGATCGAAATATTCATAAATAATAAGATTCTCTTTGATGTGACAGTGCTTAAATTTTAGAGGAGGAAACGAACACACACTTCGTTATTATTAATGCATACTATAGAAATCGCTCTGTGTCCTACTTATTTGGATGCGAACAGTAAATGGGCGGTAATTAATGTTGAAAATGCAGAAACAAAAGTTGATGTGCTTTAGGAGTATGATAACTAATAACTAATTGAACTATAATGAGCTTTAATAATTAGATTATTTTTTTAAAAGGCAGAATTAAGATTTAGATTCAGTATTGTGAACTCTCTGGCACGGTCCTCCTCTGATATTACCGCTGTAACATGAGCCACAGCATCAAATCCAAAGCCATGGTTTTTACCGCGGAATGGTCTGCCTATCGAATCTACCGAAGGAGTATCTCGTGTTCATCTAAAACAAATGGATTAGTATCGCAGTCGTGCATAAACAAGACTTCCAGAGCCACACACACACGCCTATATAAACACTCGTCGAGGCAAGCACCGGCAGCACCCCGCTACCGTAAGCCATCAGGTGCAGGCTACAGCAGGAGTAGCTCGATCAGCACCAATAATGGCGAGCGCTAACAAGGCTATCGCTGTTCTCGCCGTGCTGCTCGTCGTGCTACTCCAGGCGTCGCCGCGCGCCGTGGCCCGGCACCACCACGACAACCCGGAAGGGCGCCACGGCGGAGCCAGTGGCGTCGGCGGCACGCCGGGGATTATGACGGTGAACGGGTTCGAGCGCGGGCAGGACGGCGGCGGGCCGTCGGAGTGCGACGGACACTACCACAGCAACAAGCAGCTCCTGGTGGCGCTGTCCACGCGCTGGTACGCCAACGGGCAGCGGTGCCACAAGAAGATCCGCATCACCAGCAGGCAGAACGGCCGGTCCGTGGAGGCCACGGTGGTGGACGAGTGCGACTCCCGCCACGGGTGCAAGGACAACATCGTGGACACGTCCCAGGCTGTGTGGGACGCGCTCGGCCTCGACAGCAACATCGGTGAGGTCCCGGTCACCTGGTCGGACGCCTGATCATCATAAGCAGTGTTGCAGCCGTGGATCGGTCCGTGCCGAGTTTATTTACGGAACCGTTTGCCAACGAGCAGGTCCAATGTCGTAGTTGATGTTGTTTCCGCGCACTGTTAGTGGTGGAACGTCCACCGCTGGTTTGTCGAGTCGGTCTGTGTGGTGTGTGACCGTTCCCCTGCACAAGACGGAACGGTTAAGTGTCTGTCAGTCGCTGCGCTCTCAAGGTAGACTTGCGGAGTAGCGGAATAAAACCAGTTGCACGGTTCGTCGGTTTGGTGGTGCGACTTGTATCTCTGTAGGAGACATCTGTCCTGTCCCTATTGGTCTTCCAGTTTAAAATGAGAGATTGTGTGTCTTGAGTCACTGGCATGCGTTTTTCATCCCTTACACTCTGTGTTTGATGGATCCCGAGTTGTTTGATGGGGACAAATGTGCCCAATCCCGACCCGTACGTTCTCAACAAATGAGACCACCACAAGTACAAGTGCTTGAGTGACTTACGATGCCAACCCTGACGGTGAAAGCTGCTGCTGATATTGATACCCCTACGTCTGAGAGAACAAGACAACTCTTTCCGTGAATTCTAGTTGTGCGGACAGGAAATTTTTGTAGCCGGACATTAGAAACCTTAAATAATAATATCACAAGCATATGTGTATTGATTAGCACTGATGGAAACACATCTTACTTAGTATTATTTAGCCGAGTATTCTCATCGGAGTAGTATACTAGTATCGCGTGAAGAACGAGAAACAGGCTTCTGCCTTGTTGTCAGGGAGCTATTTGAATGAATCAGGTTGTGTTGTTGTGTTTTACTATTACCCAGCATAGCATACTGATACTGTCCCGAGACGACGAAGTTCAGCGGCCGGCGATGTTCTCAGGGAGCCGCGCTGTGCACATTTGCCTCCACTCGTTTGCGAACGACACCGAAACAGGCAACACATGTTCTGCGGCATGCAAAGATCACAATTAGGAGTGTGGGTGTATCGATGTACGGTCAAGCGTCAGTGCGTCACGAGTTGGGTCAGAACGCCGATGCCAATCTGTTTTCCAACGGACTAGTACGCCTTAAGGCCGACGCGGCCAGTCAGTCCGCGCGGTTGGCCGCGTCCACCACTGCCAAAAGTGCCTGCCATATCATAAGTCTGCAACTACTGCAAGCGCGCAAACGCAAAAAGGCCTCGTCCACGACGCGTCCTCGCTCATCACCGTCGCCCGTCGTCCGCCCCGTACGTGGACAGCGTGGCGATGGCGCTGGGCTGGAACCCCTTCACCGTCGCCAGCGCGGGTCGAGTACGTGCGGCCTGTCTCGGAGCACGGCAAAAGGCTTCAAATCTAGTACTTACGAGTATGTTTTACTTCAAAGTGTTTATGTTACCCTTGCACGTGCCTTGGATTCATGTTGTTTTACCTCAAGGACAACTACGATGATCCCACGTGCTAGCGGGAATACCGCAGCTGGGACAAAGCCGCCATAGACCATACATGTTTCTGCTGCCGTGCTGCTTGTGATCAATCGACAGTATGCATGGAGGCTCCAAAACGGGTAAAATAACTCAAATGGATTGCAGTGCGTTCTTTTTTTTTCAAGACCGTGCATTGCGCCTCTCTCTGTATTTTGATCCAACTGGACTGTATTTTGATCTCAGCACAAATATTCCCACCTATAAATTCTTTTCTTGCAAATCCCTACCCACCCACAAGATCTTGTTGCAAAAATCACCCCAGTATGCACATTCTTATTAAATTTAATGTGTTTTTTTTTTTGCAAATATGAATTCGATATAGAAAAATCTAAGTTAACTAAGTTCAAAGATAGTTAAGTTTTTGAATGAGTGCTTATTTCGAAAAGCTCTTGAATGACTTCTATTCATCTTATTTTCATAAAAGACGCTTCAAAATCTCAAACTCTAAGGAGCGTCATCTAAATTTGTAATTTTCACCTTTTTTTTACATATTCCTATACATTCAAATTTTTTGTAAGATTCATACGGAGACCATTAGCTACTTCAAATGAATGAAAATGAATTGAATCAATCAAACATGTGCAAACTAGGGTGGTTTTTGCCACTAAATCTCGTGGGTGGGTAATTATTTGCAACAAAATGATGTATGGGTGGGAATATTAAACTCAAAGCAACATATGACGTGGTTTACATAATTATCCCTTAATTTAATTCTAAGTTCTGTGATGTAATATTGTTGTCGTAGAAGTTTCAATTCTGTGACATTAATTATGACCATTTTGTCATTGTAAAATAAATGTGACACGACTACCATGATGAGTTGATTTTCGTCATAAATTTGTCATGGTTGTGCTACAATGACAAAAACTGATACTACTATGACGATTTTTGCTGTATTATAATAGTTTCTCTACTTAGTTAGATATGAATTTTCTTTTTTAGCTCTTGAAAATAGATTCTCCTCAACCATGTTGATTACCATTGGGTTTAGCTTATATTCTTCCACTTCAATTTTGACATCAGACTTTGGCGGAATGCAATGATCGGCCTTAGGCATGATATGGATCCACAATTTCTCGATGACATATGTGAAATCCACGTTGAAAAACACAAAACAAAAACACTAAAAAAAGGTATAAGGATTAGAGAGTTAGTAGCAAAAATCAAACTAAACAAACGATCTCACTTGTTCCCTGGCGCTAGAAAAGCTATTGGCGCGTGTAGCACACACCTTGTAAGACTACAAGGGTACACGCCAGTTATAGCTTTTTCATCCGAGTATTACAAGGATTATCAATCCGTGGAACAGGTGGAACACTTGTTTAGCTAAATATTTGTTACTAACAAATGTGGTTGTTGAAAGAAAGGCAGTTCAAAGAATTAATTATAACGGAAAAAATGAAAGAGAGATAAAAATTACGGCTAAGTAAGAATTAATATGAACTTCCCACGAACTAGGTTCAATTAAACTAATTGAATTAAGTCTCTAACTGGCTGTTACTAAAGTAGATAAAAGTTGTTTGCTGCGATTGTGCCACGACGGCGGCTAATAAGGCAACAATCTAGCAAAAGCACTATTACAATACTATGATCCAAAACTACTGAGATAAACAATAAGCAAGTATTGCAGTAAACCAAGATAGAGCAGTAAATGTACTCAATTAACCATCATAGTGCAAATGGTATGATCCCCATCAACCGAGGGAAGAATAAAGAATCATCCCATGATATGAGTAGGTTTCACCGTGAAAAACATCTTAGATCGACCTATCCTACTTTCTAGTAAAATTTGGGGCAAATCGGACAACGAAGTCAATTGCGCCGATCGACACGGGCTGGATGTCGATTGGCACGCGATGACTTTTCGCTAGAACTGTCGAGTACTTACCCTATGGGTATACGTAACTCGGGAGATTGATCGTCAAATTCGGTCAAAAAAACAAAAGAGATTGATTGTCAAGAACATGGTAACTCGTTGAAGGTGTATGACCGGTCGAGAGGGCCTATAAAGTGATGTCCGACTGATACAGGATACCAGAAGGAGCGCGAACGCCTTGGAATGTCTTCGTCCACCCATATCGATTGCAACCTCCTCAATGCTAGTTCTTCGGACACAACATTATCCGACTCTAGGACTGTGTCCGTGGATACAATGGCTGTGGTCTCGAGGGCTGCAGTCTTGAGCGCATCACTCGGCCGCTAGCAGCAAACTTGGCTAGCGATGCTTGAAGTTGAAGAGGAATACTACAAGAGACAAATGACCGATCAAAATAATTAATTTCGGTCGGGAATTATTAACATTTGGGTAAGCACACAAAGTATGAAGAGGGAAATACCTGGTAGCCTGCTTGACGCTGTGGGCAAGCTTGGGTTTCTTCTTTTGCGGCCCCTGGGAGCCGCTACCTAAATCTTCCATACCCTTTTGGCAGCTGCAAGCGCCTCTAGGGTCTGAGCTGGCACTTCTTCGATCCTAAAGCCAGTTGCGCCGGTCTAAGGAGTAGGAGATGAGCCCATGGTATACCTAGATCTGCGTGGAATGTTTACAAGAGGGTCTGCAGGGTGTTTGGTTCCTTGCACTTCGACGGTTAGTAGAGTGCTTGAACCAGACCCGGTCTTCATGGGTTCTTGCAGGCGAGCCTGGGCCTCGAGCCGGTCTTTTTCTTCGGCAGCCTGTTCTCAACAACGTTTGTCCTGGACTTCGGCAGTCGTGTTGTTCCCAGCTTGGGTGTCAACTTCATCTGCTGTTGGCTGTTTGATGGATTTTTTCGCCTTCTCGGAGGTCCCAACGCCAGCCTGAGTGGTCTTGGCAGCTTGACCGGGGTTGGATAGAATGTTAGCGGTCGGATCGTCAACATCCCTGTAATCCATCCCTCAACGGTCATTCTCTGGCAGTGGGGGTTGCCTGATGAATTGATTCAACTCCTAGAAGAAACAAGAGTGGATTAGACCAATGAAGAAATTGCATGGAAGAATATACAAAGCTATGAAGAATCAATCTTACCTCAGGACGGACGGTCTCTGAGTTGAAGGCGAGCGATACTTTGTTTAGGTCTTCGGAACCGACGTGATCTAACATTTTGTGCACACGGGCGGTCATCCGGTCTAAATCTTGGGGATTGTTGACATCACCGGTGTTCTCATCTCCGGTAGAAAGATGAACTAAATATGAGTAGATGTGTTGCTCTCCTGAAGATACAATATTTTGTGTTGCAATAGGAGCTACTGTTGATCATGCATCCGTACAAATACGTTGTCAAGAATGCATCTCCTTGTTCTAGAAAGCCTAAGGAAATAATCCCTTTATATACGAATGAAGTGAGAGTCTTCTTTCCCTATGTTTTACAAATGACGGGGAAAAATTGAAATCGTAGGAAAACCACTTGTTTTCAATAGTGGCAACTTCCAACAAGCAGTTAAAGAATCATTTCCAGAAGCGAGATCCTGATTGATCTGTTTGTTGCTCATGCGGTTGTTTGCCCAATATGTCATTTGAATAATCATGTCACTAATATTACTTTGGTTTGATAGGCCATGCAAAAAAAAAATCTTTCGGATCCTTCGTATAGGACAGATGTTAAATTAACTCGCAGGTGGACTATTGGTCCAGAAGTTGCAAGGACAGAGGTTATTTACATGAGTGTCAGATGTGGACCTTTGTAATATATCAAATGGTGCTGCAGACAAACATCTTTCCTAGTATAGACCTCTACATTAAGTTTGGTGACAAAATCCATGTTGATAAACTTTTGATTGGCTTCAATTTTTTCTTGAAGCAGTTGATTGGCTTAGGCCAAATCTTTTACCAAAGTCACTTTTGGATAAATCGTCTTATATAAGAAGGTCCTCTTGGGTCATGCACACGTTACTACTTATTTGGCTTCGTTACTAACTTACTATTAATGCATATAGAAATCGACGTGTCCTCATACTTATTTGGTTGCCGACAGTAATGGGCGGCAGTTAATAATGTTGTAAATTCATAAACAAAAGTTGATGTGCTTTCATCACAAATACAAAAAACAAAAGTTGATGTGTTTTCATAAGGAGTATAAGAGCTAATTGATCTAAGGAGTAATCAGTTTTTTTTTAACTTGGAATTAAGATTTAGATTTGTTTTTTGAAAGGGAGAATTGAGATTTAGATTCAGTATGGTGAACTCTTCCATGGTCCATGGGCTACCTCAAACGTTCTCCTCCTCCTCTGGATATTACCGCTGTAACATGAGCGAGACGGCATCAAATCCAAAACCATCATTTTTTACCGCGGAATGGTCCGCCTATCGAATCTACCGAAGGAGTATCTCGTGTTCATCTAAAACAAATGGATTAGTATCGCAGTCGTCCGTAAACAAGAGTACATGAGCCGCACCTGCTGACATGGACATCAACAACTGACGTATGCACACGCGCCTATATAAACTCGTCGAGGCAAGCACCCACACCACCGCAAGTCATCAGGTGCAAGAGCTACAGCCGGAGTAGCTTGATCAGCACCAATAATGGCGAGCGCTAATAAGGTTATCGCTGTTCTCGCCGCGCTGCTGGTCGTGCTACTCCAGGCGTCGCCGCGCGCCGTGGCCCGGCACCACCACGACAACCCGCAAGGGCTCCACGGCGGAACCAGTGACGACGCCGGCGGCACCCCGGGGATTATGACTTTGAACGGGTTCGAGCGTGGCCAGGACGGCGGCGGGCCGCCGGAGTGCGACGGGCAGTACCACAGCGACACGCTGCCCCTGGTGGCTTTGTCCACGCGCTGGTACGCCAACGGGCAGCGGTGCTACAGGAATATCCGCATCACGAGCACGCAAAACGGCCGGTCCGTGGAGGCCACGGTGGTGGACGAGTGCGACTCCCGCCGCGGTTGCAAGGACAACATCGTCGACACGTCTCAGGCCGTGTGGGACGCGCTCGGACTCGACAGCAACATCGGTGAGGTCCCGGTTACCTGGTCCGACGCCTGATAAGCAGCCGTGGATCGGTCCGTCCAACACCGGCTGGCCGCCGCACGTGTGCCGAGCTTATCTAGGGAACCGTTTGCCAACGAGCAGGTCCAATGTCGTAGTTGATGTTTCCACGCACTGTCCGTTGGTGTGTCGAGTCGATCTGTGTGTGTGACCGTTCCCCTGAACAAGACAGAATGGTTAAGTGTGTGTCTGTCAGTAGCTGCTCTCTCAAGGTAGACTTGCAGAGTAGCGGAATAAAACTAGTTGCACGGTTCGTCGGTTTGGTGCGACTGGTCTCTGTAAGAGTCACCCGTCCCTGTCCGTATTTCAGTTTCAGTTTAAAATGAATGTGTTGAGTCACTGGCATGCGTTTTTCATCCCTTGTACACTGTGTTTGATGGCTCATGAGTCGTTTGATGGGGACAGCTGCGTTCGATCCCGACACGTTCTCAGCAAATTGAGACCACCACAAGTGCTTGTGCTTGAGTGACTTACACAGCTTGATGGTGAAAGCTGCTGGTACTGAGACACATGCGTCTCAGAAAACAAGATAACTCTTTCTATGATTTGTACGTTTCTTACTACTCCATTCGTCCTAGAATAATTGATATTCCAGACTCATTTATTTTTCCTAAAATATTTGACATTCTCATTTTTCAAGACATATTTTTCTCTTCCTAATACACATATATCTCTATCTATTTCCTTCTCGTTTCGTGCACACCTATTTTATTCCTTCTCTTCTTAATCTCTATATCTAGAACTAGAATATCAAATATATTGGGACGGAAGGAATATATAGTAGGTCTCGTTTCCATGTCGAACTGTGTCTTCCGGTGAGTTTAATCTGTTTAGGAAATTTTAGTAACCGGACAGTAGAAACTTTAAATAATATCCCTCCCAAGCATATATATTAATTAGAACTGACGGAAACATCTTACTATTATTTAGCCAAGTAAGGGCAAGTACAAAGGTGTGGTCTTATAGACCGTCTCATGCATGATACGTAATCTCGAGACGGTCCATTAGACCATTTGTACAATGGATGGTTGTTTTAGTTGTATTGTAGAAATTGATATTACCTAAATTTGTGGATGAGAAAAGGAATATTTATGAGTTGCATGGCAACTACAACTTGTACAATAGTGTGTAAGTCGTCTCATACTCCTAAATTCTAGCGCATGATGTGGTTGCTTCGCGAAACAACTACCTCTTTCTCTCACATCCATCTCTCTCTTCCACATCATCAAAAATCCTATGTGGCATTGCATGAAACGGGCTATGAGACTGCTGACGTGTAGCGTTAGTACCTGCCCTAAGTACCCTTGCATTGCATCTGCCTTGCCATTGGTACTTAACTGCACGTGCCAGCGGGAATACCGGAGCTGGAACAAGCCGCCGTATAGACCATACATGTTTCTGCTGGCGCGCAGCTTCCTGCTGATCAATCGATGGTACTGATCCTCCAAATCTGTTAAAGACCGGACATGTATGCTTGTCTCAAGCTTGAAACACATGAAGAGCATACGGGCGAGTAAAAAGCTTATCTTTTTGCGCAAAGTATCTAGAACTTCTTATTGAATGATGATCGATATTATTGGCATGCTTGAAAAACCTTCCATCGTTTAAATCCAACTTAAGTTTACTCTCTGTGGTATGTACATTTTTTAAAAACAACTATGATGCTGCTATCCATCACTCCGGAAATTTATAACGGCCAATCCAAGTTTCAATTTTATTGCAATTTGTAGATCTACCAAGAAAAACTCAATTGCATCAAGAAAAATACAGCTGACGACGGAGAGGAGGTCGAGCCCCGCTAGAATGGAAGAAACTGATACGAACAACCTCATACATATCGATTGTTGTCGTACTTCGTGTACTCTCTGAGCTCAATCAGGAAGGGGCTAGACGGTCATTTGCGGAGAAGACCTCCGTATTTATAGGTGCTGAGGCAGCTCATGATGTGTGGTTATAACGTGGGACTCTATTCTCTGTCATAAACCCAAAGTTGCTCCGGGTGAAGTTTTCTCTAGATATTATGATTTATGTTGCTTGAAATGGCTTAATCATGTAAATCTTAATGTTTTGATTATAATTTCATTATTTGATGAGAATGTTTGTTTAGAAAATCCTTAGTTATACATCTTTATGCAACGTTATAGACATGACATATCCATTAAACTTATATTTATCGTATGTTTTGAAATAAATATTCTTTTATCACTATATATTCTATTTTATATTTCATTTCGTGAATGTATCATCTAAACTTAATTATTGCATCAAAAATAAAATAAAATGAATACACATTTTGTAATTGTTCTACTTAATCTCTACAATATATTATGAATGAAATTTAATAAAAGGGATGCAAATTGTATTTTATATTATTATTTGAATGTATAATGTTAATATGTTTTGTTCATTGTGTCTATATAGCATAGGACTCTATGTAAGCAACGATCCACTATTAGTAAGAACTTAAGAAGCTATAATAGCATTATTTTTATGTGTATATATAGATCACAAAAAGATACAAAAATCTAATATATAAATACATTATCTTTAAAAATATCCATACCACTTTAAAATAATTATAAAGTACAATGAAATACAAACGTTGTACGTAGAATGTTATTGCTTGTGGTGAATAATTAAGGTGAGAATTTTCACAAATGTTTAGTATATCTTCACGTTGAGGAGCACATGTAAATACCAAGCACAAATTGATTGAACTTGTAATAGGTTTACATACTTATACAAAGACAAGAAATAAAAAAGAGGAGCGCAATCTCGCATGAATCAGCTGTTTTATATTCCTAAGGCGAAATAGCCAGCCTCATCCCTCAACTTTGATTGAAAGCTCAATTACATCCTTCATCTATCAAAAGGTCCAATCAAGTCCGTGAACTATGGTTGGTGGGTCCATTTTCATCCTTAGTCTGACATGTCAACCATGTGGCACGCCACGTCAGCTTTAAGTTGAGTTTTAAAACTAAACTGTTTTTCATTCTCTAATTTTAACTCTAATTCTGAATCTTTTTAAATAATCGTATATTTCTTAGAATTTGAAATAGCATCCAACATGGATGTAACATATGTTCAAGCGTTATGTTAAAAATGATTTGCAGTTTGAAATTCAATCTAAAGATGACGTAGCATCCCACATGGACAACCATATTGGATTAGGGATGAAAATGAAGCTACCAACCATAGTTCAAGGACTAGATTGGACCTTTTGAAAATTAAAGGATGAAATTGGGTTTTGAAGCAAAGTTGAGGAATGAGATTCACTATTTCGCCTATTCCTAAGACCTTGTTCCGCAATGAAAATTTTGCCATTATAAGATTTCATTAAGATTTAGAGCACCCAAAATGATGAGTCTCACAAAGCTCGTGCTCACCACCGGTGACCATCCGTTGTCAGCACGGCGAGCATCTCGGTTCTCGGGTCGCTGTGGTACTTTTACTCTTCGTTGCACGCCGGCTGGCCGGCACACTGTGGTCTGGAACCCGGACGTTCACCGTCACCAGCTTGTCTCAAGGCGGCTCCACGGTGAATAGAGGGGTGCACGCCCTGCAGCGCCAACTCTGATGGCCCTGGCACGACAGCTGCAGAAACGAGCGAGCATGGCAAAAGGTTGCAAGCTTTGGACTGTTAATTCAAGCATACCCTTTGCAGTTGCTTCTGCCGTGGTGTGGCCAGCATTTCATTCATGTGTTACCTCGAGGAGCTAGTTACCGAGTACATCGCCAACCAACCTTGTGCGATTTTTGTTCAGTCTATCACCTGTGATACAGAATCTCAATCTACATGGACGAAGTTGATAGTGCGCCCATATTGGAAATGAAAAATCCAACAATTTTTTTTTATCACTATGAATGAGTGAGTCAGCCTTCATGTGTTCGTTCTCTCTTTCCCTCTTTCATGCTAGTACCTAGTAGGTTGTTACATATATTAATCCAGCATGTGATTACAATTCCACAAGATCTGTACCATTTCCCGATTGTTCTTTTCAGAAATGCTCGATAATTCTGATGAACTAGAATCTTAGAGTGAAAAATAACAAGACAATTTATAACCAATAAAAACCAGGGTGATCTTACAAGAAAACCACGCAACTGACCAACTTTTCCGATATGTGGAAATACATAATCTCTGTTGTGCTTGTGCCCCTCCTCCACCATCACACATAGACCGTTGTGTTCTATATGGTTGCGGACACAGACTATTGTGTGGTGCACTAACAACTGATTATTGATGGTAAGCTTGTTACCACCTCGTCATGTAAGGGTAAGGATAGGTTAATATATTCATTAATTTTGTTATGCATCAATCAATACCAATAAGTATTGAGGAGTTTTTCGGTCCACAATACTTGCAAGTAGTTTTGAAAAAATACTTGTAAGTAGTTTGATCCAACGGTGGAGATTTGAGATCGGAAATACACAACTACTTGCAAGTATTTTACCATGTTAAGGGTATTATCGTCAAAGTGACAGATTTGTCATGATTAATTTTTATTTTCATGATAATATAAATGAAAATCAGTAATGTAATTAATCTTTGATGTTAATAATATGTTCAATATTATTCTTACAATAAAGTTGTGGTTCATATATCTAAATTATATTTTATGAAAAAAATATAAATCTATTAATTATTAGTAAAATTACAAAAATACTCTTAAACTACTTGTAAGTATTTTTTCAAAACTACTTGCAAGTATTGTGGTCCGAAAAACTTCTCTAAGTATTTCCACGGTTCTTAAATTGTTGTCATCATGACGACAATTTAATTAGGTTCAATTTTGATCTAGATTTGTTTCTATCCTAGCAACATCAGTTTGAGGATGAACGGAGTATATGGTAGTTGCATCAAATGCTTGCAAACATACAGCTAATTTTTTTATAATGTTTGCTTTTCCATATCTTAGTTTTTATTTGATGTAGATAAATAAACGATCGGATCTAAATCAGAACAAGTCCGTCCACCTCTGTCTCAAAGCAAATTCAATGCAAGGCAACAATGAATTACTAGTAGTTAAAAGAATTGGCAGGAAATTGAATCAATATATAGGTAAGGAAAATGTGTCAGGTGCGGTTACATGTGAATTCATATCATTCATTCGTGTTCATCTGGATAATCATGCGTTTCAATTTCAGTTTTTATACTTGGGAAAAGATTAGAGTTATCATGGAGCTATGCCACAGTCCAAGGGCGACTCCTCAAACGTTCTTCTGGGATATTGCCACTGTAACAACATTAGCGGCACCATTAGATCCAAAACCATCGTTTTTACCGCGCAATGGTTCGTTTATCGAGTGTATCGAAATGGTATCGTGTTCATCTAAAACAATTGGGATTAGTATCGCAGTCCTTGAACAAGGCTCGTGGGTTAGTATCGCAGTCCTTGAACAAGGCTCGTGGAGCCACATGTCCGGCATTGCCCAGTGATGTACGAGCACACGCCTATTTAAACTCCGCGAGGCAGACACCCATACGGCGACAAGTCGGGCTAGTAGCAGCAGCAATGGCGAGCACTAATCAGGTCACTGCTCTGTTCGCGGTGCTCGTCCTGCTGCTCCAGGCATCGCCGCGCGCCGTGGCCCGTCACCACCACGAGAACCCGCACGGCGGCGGCACGCCGGGGATTATGACGGTGAACGGGTTCGAGCGCGGACAGGAAGGCGGTGGGCCGTCGGAGTGCGACGGGAAGTACCACAGCAACAAGCTGCATCTGGTGGCGCTGTCCACGCGCTGGTACGCCAACGGGCAGCGGTGCCACAAGAAGATCCGCATCACCAGCAAGCAGAACGGCCGCTCCGTGGAGGCCACGGTGGTGGACGAGTGCGATTCCCGGCGCGGGTGCAAGGACAACATCGTGGACACGTCCCAGGCTGTGTGGGACGCGCTCGGACTCGACAGCAACATCGGCGAAGTCCCGGTTACCTGGTCTGACGTCTGATACATATACATATACGAGGAGGACACGCAGCCGTTGATCGATCCGTCGGCCGGCCAGTGAGAGCAAGGACGAGGTTTCGGGTTTATTTATGGCGTCGTTTGCCAGGCATATGTCCAATGTCCTGGTTGATGTTTCTACGCTGCTGTCAGTGTAACGTTCGTGTGTAGAGTCAGTCGGTCGCTGCTCTCTCAAGGTAGACTTGCAGAGTAGCGGAATAAAACGATAGTTCGTGTCTCTGTAAAAGAGTGTCACCTGTCCCTTTCGGTCCTTCAATTTACAATATTATGTGTTGAGTTACGATGCCAACTAGTAACAAGATAAAGATTGTATTTTAGAGTGAATTACGTAAAACTACAACTATTCGTGTAATGGTTGCGGAAAACTACAACTTTAGAATCCTATTGCAAAGAATTACAACTATTTTGACCCTGAGTTGGGGAAAACTGCAACTTTAGTAATTTTCATTCCAGAGTGGTTGTGGGCTCCACCTGTCAGTCTAATAACGCCGTTCTGTTGTCCATGTCACCATGCCAAGCCACCATGCTAATGTGGAAGAGGAGCCTCGGGCCTACTTGGCTAGCCCATGCAGGGTCCTCACCTTGGTTTGGTATTTAACACGATATAAATAGATCAGAACCTAAGAGGACCAATATAAAGTTTGTGGACCTAAATGACTATGCATGAATAGTTTAAGCACCCAAATGATTATTTTGAGAGTTCGTGGATCTAGATGATCATTCCAAATTAGTTTAGATACTTGGGGTGCATTTTAGTGTTTCACATGTATGACTTAATTACTAGGTCATGCTTTTAGGAGTGTCGTAGCACTACATTTTCCACGAGTATTTTGGATGATTGTAAAATAACAAAGCAACCAAATTTGATTATTTAGGTAACTATCATATATTGTTGTAGTACTAGCAGAACAATGAAAATAATGTGATAGACCAAAAAACGAGTGGCATATGGGCCTATAGTTGCAGAAAATGAGAGCTCTGCATGGGCCGGCCCAAGTACGCCTCCTCTTCCACACCAATATGATGATTTGGCATGGTGATATGGACAACGGAACAATATCATTAGTCTGATAGGTGGGGGCCACAACCATTCCGCAATGAAAATTACTAAAGTTGTAGTTTCCATCAACTCGGGGTTAAAATAGTTGTAGTTTTGCGCAATTCACTCTAAATTTTATTTTATTTATTTTTTGAATGTATAGTCTATTATGTTTTATTTTTTATTATTTATGTTAAATATAGGAAGCTATATGTAAGCAACAATCCACACAAAAATGTAAGTAGCAGTATTTTTGTTGTCTATATATAGCTCACCAAGAGATAAAGAAATCTTATTGTGTCCTGAAAATATCCTTACCGCTTTAAAGGAATTACAAACTACACTGAAAAATACCAACCTTGTAGAACGCTTTTGCTCGTGGTAAATGAGATGACAATTTACAAAAAGCTTTTATTAGCGATAAATCTTCTTACTGAGCGTCACCGGTACTCATAAGTCATAAGTCACCTTGCATTGGGGCTCAACCTCGCAGCAATGAGTTTGATAGTGTCATTGCGTAGGCGCGTAGCCAGCGAAAGCAACCGTGCATCGCCAACCTTGCGATTCTTGTTAAGTATAGGAGCTGTGATATTGAATCTCAATCTACATGGACTAAGTATCCACATCTTGGAAATTAACTCTAGCGAGTGTCAGCCCGGGGCGGTCGGGTGTGTTCTTTCTCTTTCTTGTTTTTTCATGCTAGTACCCAGGTTAACATACAAGAGATCTGTAGCATTTCTGATTGCTCTTTCTGGAACGTTCGATAATTAATTTTGAACTAGTATTTTTTATAAGGGTTTGAATTAGTATCTTTGTAGTGAAAAGACATGGCCAGGGTGACCTTACAAGAGAACCACACACTGACCAACTTATTAGATCCCTGCGAAAATACGTAATCTATATGTTGTGCTTAATTGTGCCCCTCCACCATCAGGCAGTAGAGAGATAGTGGCTACCAAACAACGTCCTTGACGCCATTTCCATCTCGCCTGTCGCTAGACAGACCTGGTGACACAAGCTCATCAGTTAATCAGGCGTCGGACCAGGTGACGGGGACCTCGCCGACATTGGTATCGAGACCGAGCGCGTCCCACACGGCCTTGGACGTGTCCACGATGTTGTCCTTGCACCCGCGCCCGGAGTCGCACTCGTCCACCACCGTGGCCACCACGGACCGCCCGTTGCGCGCGCTCGTGACGCGGATCCTCTTGTGGCACCGGTGCCCGTTCGCGAACCACCGCGTGGACAGCGCCGCGATCATCTCGCCG
This sequence comes from Chloris gayana, assembly GCA_031894775.1. NCBI lineage: Eukaryota > Viridiplantae > Streptophyta > Magnoliopsida > Poales > Poaceae > Chloris > Chloris gayana. The sequence goes on along the minus strand of JAUNZO010003307.1, from coordinate 10,445 downwards.
TCGCTGTGGAAGTGCCCGTCGCACGCCGCCGGCCCGCCGCCGCCCTCCCCGCGCCGGAACCCGTTCACCGTCATCACCGCCGGTATGCCGCCGCCGCCGCGGCGAGACGCGGCCACTGGCGCAGTGGAGCTGCGTGCGACCTGGAGCACGGCAAGCATCGCGACGAGGGCTAGGGCGATCTTATTAGCGTTCGCCATGATTCTGGAAGCTTCTCGAGGTGCGCTCGCGGAAGTTGTGGTGCAGTGGGCATCATTGGCTAGTCAATCCAGCTATTTATACTGGGCTGCGTCGAGACGAGCCGCCTGTTGTGACTGTTAGCAAGTGAGATATCACGGATTTCCCGCGATCGGTGAGCTCGATACGAGGTTCGTGGCTGGATGTGGCAGCGCATCTTCATTGTATCGCAGTAACAGCGATGCTTTTGTACATGATGGTGTCAGCTACGATGTTCCCACACGTGCCAGCGGGGATACCGGAGCTGGAACAAGCCGCCATTTTTGGAAGCTAGACCACATATGTTTCTGCTGGCGTGCAGCTTCAATTCCTGTGTGCTGCTCATCAATCGATGGTATTGAGCCTACCAAACGGTTAAACTAACTGAAGAATTACAGTGCTAGATCTTCTCGATCTGTACGGTATACGCGCACACTTGGCAGATGGCAGGTGGATTACCTGAACCGAGTCAAAGCGTTTTTTTATTTAAAAAATCTACGTTCAAAATAACCAGCTGGATTATAGTCGGCTGACATGCATGCTTGTCTTAAGCATGAACCAGACCAAGAGCCTTGGTGAAATCAGGATGCCGATATTAATTTCAAGCCGACCTTTCGAGTAAAAGAGAAGTTTTTTCTTATAATGATGGCCACATGCTTCAAAACGTGTTGGTTTACTTAATTTGCTCTCTTGGTTTTCAGTCAGATGACTTATCTATATTATAATAAAATCAAGAGTAATCCGGGCTACGTGCTTTTTGAAGACAAGAGAAGTCTAAAATATTTCCATTATCTAAAGAAAATGTTACAATTGTGTTCAAATCCAATTTAAGTCTACTTTCTCCTTTTCCTTTTTCAGCTACAAGAGTTGTAAGGATTCGATCTCAATGGGAGAATGGTTTACTCTCTGGTTCTGCTATAACTGTGATACTGTTATATCTAATGCAGTACTTTATTTATAACACAGCCGGGACCACATTTTAATTTGATCGCAATTTGCAGATCTTCCGAGAAGAACAGCTGCATCCAAAGCTAGCAATAGCCCGGTACTAGTACTAATAACACGCTAGCACCCAAAGCGCAATTTTTGTAAACAGATAGCTATTTGTCCTTATTCATTACATGATGACAAAATAATCTGGCCGGCCGCGTACAGAACAGGATGATACCAACACCACACCCGGCCAAGAACGAAAGATTTCCCCTCGCAAAAAAAAAAAAAAAGAACGAAAGATTTTGTTTGCTTATTTTGTGATTTAATTTCCCCTTACCAGACTAAATTTAAGGTGCCTCTGCTACTGCATCGTTTTGGTTCATCTTTTGTTATAGTGTGGCCGGCCTCAGTTCATGACGTGCATGGAGTTTATCTTATTTTCAGGAGAAAAACACATGGTGTTTCTCCATGCAGCATACAAACCTTTTCCTCCATATAAAATCTTGAAGTTCGGAATTAATCCCGGGATGGGGTGTAGCGAGGTCAAAATCTTGAACTGATACATTTCAGTAATAATAAGTGATTTTTTTTATAAAAAAAGGTTCTGCCTTAGTTCTGAATTGCGTCATCTGGGGCGTGCACACTATAACAGATTGAATCAATACCTGTACACGACAAAGCTGGAAAGTATCAATAGCGAAGTGGAATCTGATCTGAGTGCACGTACGTGTAACAGCTGAAAAACTTTATAACACGAAAATTTGAGGTGACTCTTACAAGACAATAATTGTACCACTACTAGCTACTACTAGTGTAGTAGCAGCAACCACGTAACCAAACACTGAAAGGAAAAACTGACTACCCTCGGCGACTGCACCAACAGGGTTGTACTTTGATCTCCCGCAGGGTGAACAGATCAGAGCACATGGCACATGTTATTTCACGGCAATGAAAACAGGTTAATTCGCTAATCCTCATGGCACGCTGTTGCCAACCTTGAGTTGCCCAAGTAACTCAACACTCATGCGTCTGCCCAGGTGACCCGGACCCTGCCGACTCTGGTGTTGAGTCCGAGCGCCTTCCACACGGCCGCCGACGAGTCCACGATGTTGTCGTCGCAGCCGCGTGACGAGTCGCACTCGTCCACGACCTTGGCCAGCAAGGACCGGCCGCCCGGGCCAGTGATCCGGATCATCCGGTTGCAGCGGCGCTTGCCGTCGACGCGGAGCCACCCGGTGGACAGCGCCACGATCTTCTCGCCGTTGCTGTGGAAGTGCCCGTCGCAGGCCGACGCCCCGCCGCCGTCCTCGCCGCGCTGGAACCCGTTCACCGTCATTACGGCCGGGGTGTGGGCCGACACCGGCGGGGAGTGGTGCTGGCGCCCGCACGAGACCAGCTGCGTCAACGACACGGCGAGAACGAAGGCCAGCAGGAAGGCCAGCTGCTTGGAGTTTGAGGCCGCCATGGCTTGCATGCCTTTGCTATGTTGCGCGATCCATGGCATGGACCTATGGTCTTTATATAGTTGCAGCAGGCTGCCGGCAAAGAATAGCTGCACGCTCTGTTGTTCTGGGCTGGTCGATTGCATTGGGCCTTCTCCCTTGACCAATGAAATCATCCGAGACGTGTTAAAGAAACTGCATTTTTGGATCCGGATCGCCGGCCGTGGTACACGGTAAAACAGCACAGTAATGGAGAACAAGTCGTTGATGGAGGCTGGAACCGGTAAAACCAGTCGTCGTGACACATGTGGGTGTGTAGCTCGATGCAGCTCAACATCTCACTGTTCCTCCAAACAGAAAAACGATCACGACTTCCAAGCTTAGGGACAAAATTAGCCGTTTGCAGTATGTAACTACGTTAGAGTCCCTCTTCGATGGATATCATCCAAAGTTATCACATTGTCCAATCCATGATGATATGGAAGAGCACCCACCCGGATAAGTTAGAGAGCACTACTTTGTAGTTTCCATCTTAAAATGGCCTGATAATTCAGCCCAGCAAGGCAAAAGTTTGGTCTATGAAATTGTAACAAAGTGTAGGCATGTAAGGCTAAACATGTCCAAACGGACCGCTCGGCACAGCCCGGCCCAGGCACGGAAAGGTACGGCCCGTTTAGTTTTGGGCCAGCACGGCACGAAATTCATTTCGGGCCGTGTCGTGCCGGCCCACGTGCCCGGCCATCGGCCCACGGCACGGCACGGCAGCCCGTTAATCAAGTCGGCCCAGTATAAATAGCGGCCCATTTAGCGTAAACAATTGCAAAATGAAGGTAGAAAATGGGTGTAGGCGGGATTTGAACATTGAATATGGATGAGAGGTAAAAGCTTCACCACTAGACCACAATTGCCTTTGTTTCACTTAGAGAGTTCTATTTTATTTGTATATTAATAGACAACTAACAGGCTATACTCATAAACGGGCCGTGTCGTGCCGCCCGTCGGGCCGAGGCCTCGGCCCAAGCACGGCACGAAACCTCGTGCCGGGCCGGCCCAGCACGAAATTATTTCGGGTCGTGCCGTGCTTGGGTCGTGCTTTTTCCGTGCTTCGGCCGGCCCGCTTGGCACGGCCCATTTGGACATGTTTATGTAAGGCCATCTCCAGATTCTCTAAAAGAAAAGTAAGGTCGTCTCCAACGGAGCTACCTAAATTGGAGACTGAAAAGGTCCAATGAATATTGCTGCCCTTGAAAAAATCATGTATCTCGAATATACTTTCATAATTAGAACTTGGTAAACCATGCCAACACCCATGCGCTCGGGCCGCAGCGAAACCAACAGCCGCGCAAGCTTCGTGCCCCCAAAAGTTCCCACGGTTGCTCCTTGTGTGCCCGGAAAGCTCCGATCACCACTCACTCGTGCGCAGCGAAAGCTCCTCTCATTGTTTGCCCTTGTGCTCGGGCCACCATCGTCCGTCCGCACCATTCATGCTACCTAGAGCCAACGCCCGCATCACTCTCTCGCTCGCTCTGTTTCTAGGTCGCGGATGAAAGTGTTTCATTTCTAGGTTGCGATATCGATGAATCACATAATGGGTCTCCTATTTAGATCATGTTTTTTGAGACATACTTTTGACATACGACCCATTTTAGGTATGTGTGATAGCCTAACAACCTATTTTCCAAACCGATTGTGACTTGTAGGCCATCCAACACTAGCTGCTTTGACCTCCTCTTGTGCCCTCCGGAGCTCCGAACCAAACCCTAGCACCGCATCAAGTCCCGGTCTTGTGTTCATTCTAGGAGACATAAAAGATAACCTCCAACATAGTGAAGCCAACATTCCATCTCACTTATATCGGCAGGTGAAGATCCCCACCAAAACTTCTTCCTCTCTTGATACCCCACCTTCGAGTCATGTCTCCGGTGACGCTTTCGCCGGATTTCTTTTCGGCTAATCCTCAACTGCCACGTGTTTGTGTGTGTGGTGCTCCTTGCTCTTCATTGTCTTTTGCAGATTACCAACACGATCCACAAATATTGCTTTACAACAACTCCTTCCTTGATGTCCATACGGCATATCGTGCTCGCGCCTTAGGTTATCGACCGTCACGGGTGCTCCGATCATTGAGGGAACAATATGAGTTAGAGAGGAAGATGGGAAAAGAGGATGGATGGCTTGTGGGTGATTAAGCTATCTCTTTTGGATTAATACATGAGTAACAAGATTCATGCATGTTTATCCTTTCTGTTATTGTTATGAACACTATAAATTCAAACATAGTTGTTGCGTGATTAATCATACATCCATTCGTTAGTTTGAACTCTAAAAAATAGTAAATTCGTCATTACATGCTTTGATTGATATGCATTAGAATAAATTATTATATTTACATGTGATACATTAATGGATCATATGATTAGTGTGTGGGATCCGATGACTATCAAGGGGAAATTTTTAGTGCAAATGAAATTTAGGTGCAATTGTGCAAACATCTTTACACTAAAAATTTCGTTGACTATCAATGGTGTGACTAATGTTGTGAACCAATCACTGAATCATCTTTACACTACAAATCAATATGACTAATATTGTGAAGCAATCACCCGGTCATTTTTAAATCACGTACTTATATTTTTCATAACATTACTAGCAACAATTATGCAAAGACATAAACATGTTCTTTTTTCACATGCATCAAAGTCATCAAACAACATGCTTTGTCAATTACATTCCTAATTACTATTTATTACCATTACATTGTTCTACACATAAGGAAGCGTATTACAAAAGTTTCTATTCAATTTCTCAATTAACCAAATGCCACATACCAAAAAAATTTCATAAAAAATACAAGCAAGTGCATGTAGAGACATAAAGTATGTGATTTTTTTATTTCATCAAAAGTTTATCTGTTACATGTCTTAGTTTTATTTTATCCCCATTACATTGTCCTACATGTCTTCAAGCTTATCTTTTGATCAATTGCTCAATCATGTTTCCACCACATACCAAATCTTTTCTATAACAATACAAGCAATGTATAAATATGCAAAGATATAAAACGTAAGTCATTTTTACACTTGCATCAAAAGCTTATGCATACGACATGCTTGTCCGTTACATGTTTCCTGACCACCATTACATTGATGTACACGTCCAAAAGCTTATCACAAAGCTTCTAATTAAATTACATGAAGATATACATGTTGAATCAACATGAGCTGGAGATACATATCTTTCCATCATCATGAGCTGGAGATACATATCTTTCCATCATCATGAGCTGGAGGTATATGTGATATTTATGATTATCTCTTATACTAATGGATAACCATCTAGTTAGCAAGACAGGTGGATGGTTCACTAGAGATTGCAAAAACTTTAACACTTTGGCCCTTAGCGACTCGAGAGCCTATATAAGCTACACTACATGCTCTTCATTCTTGCATCAATTACCTTGATACATGTTCATAAGTCTTCGGAAGAAGTTGGATTTGTACTAAGTAAGGTAATTCATTACCCGAAATCATTATATGTGGAAATTAATTCATAGTTCAATACCCTTTTAATGTAAGTTATATATTTGATTAACCATCATCTATTACTTCTTAGGGCCATATTTTTGTGAGTTTCTGATGCCGGACCTACGAGATCATAAAGCCGGTGCCTTTTGGAGGAGGCGCCTAGAAGACATTGAAAACATAGAAGACTTTGAGGATCATATTATTCCTACAGCTTTTCTGGTGGAAATTATGCATAGAGAGCATGCTGATATGACGATGACCATGGACACACCATTGATTATATCTAAAGTCCGTGAGCTATTCATCCAGGAACTATCTTTCCGTGCATGGAGGTGTGCTTGCATCCCATGACCGCCATATCATTCTAGAATCGGATATCAAACAAGCAATTGCTTCCACTGAGTCCTTTAACTTCCTTAATGATGCTCGTCTTGTGCATGAAGAACCATGTGAGACAAGTATGGTTCAAGAATCCACATCCAACATCACTCCCCAACTGTTGCAGGTGTGTGTCAAAACTCAAGATAATGTTTCATGTTGCTTCTACATCATTGTTATGTCATGAAATACATTGTGTTTAAATTGCACCCAATAACCTTGTTGTTGACAACATGATGGACAATACTTTAACTAATGTAGGTACCAATAAAATCTGATAGTGGTAAAGTTATTTATATTATCTAATGAAGAACCATAATATTATTGTTCTTTCTAATTAACATATTTTATCTAAATGAAAAACAGGGCACAAAGACTTATGTTGTCAAAGAAAATGGAAGCATGAATGGTAGTGGTAGTAGGAATGGCCCTATTTCTAGTAATGATGGAATGAATCATCAACAACAGAGTACGGAAGAGACAGATTACAAGAACAATGACATTGTGGTCCATGAGAGCTCCGCTTGAACATCCAAATCTCAACATCATGACCGGCAACACTAAAGGGACTAAATAAAGCAACATACATATATGAAAGTTGCATTGTTGCGGTTTTATCATTATCCTGTGTCAACTACTCAAAATATGTTATATGTGTTGGTGTTAAATAAAAAAAATAAGGTTTGTGTTGAGTTTGTGTTTGCATTATCATCAAGCATGTGCAATGTATCTTGTATCACACCCATCTATGTGATTTCAAAAGTTTAGTACTCTTTGATATGCCTAATGTACTATCCATATCAATTTCAAATACTGTAGCAATAGTAATTATACAAATTAATAGTAAATTACATTGAACATATGACATATGTGCAATATTACGTGGATTTAATTAGTATACATGTATACCCTTATTGGGTTCATTCAGGTATATATATAACATCTATTTGACACCACACACTAACATCTGCTCCCAACTACAAAACCGCTAAAGGTATAGTGCACTTTTGATTTTAGTGTATCTTTATCTTAGTATCATTTTAAAACCTTTTTTTTGTTCTAGCTAATAGTATATAGAGTGTAAGTGTGATATTTGTTACCCAAAGGTCTTCTCTCATCTATCGGTTGACATTGACATATTATTGTATTGTATGGTCTTAATTGGATTTTGACCGAGGTACAACAAATGTGAAAGATTTTGTAGCCTCAAACGAGATAATTAATAAAAAAAAATCATATTATCATTAATACATCTTCAAGACACCTGTAAGGAATGGGTTAAAAGAAATCAATCACTAAAGAATCTATATTTTCCAAAGGACAAAGCTACATTCCTAAAAGTTAGATTTCTAAACCGACATTGCCCTCTTGCTTGACAGACCACCTAATGTGGTATTATTATTATTATTGCATCATCATCGTACACACAAGATCCTAAAGAATTTCAAAGATAAGAAGAAGACAAGAGACTTACATGCATGCAAGGTATCACAAGCAAGCAAGGTGCATGCAACCAAGTCAAAGGGACTACATGCATGGAGTGGTGGGAATCACACCCACATGCACCCCTTCTCTCTTTACTTCGTGAAAGTTGCCTAGAGTGGGGGTGAATAGGCAAAACCTAAAAATTTCTATGAAATAACAAGACAAATTCATCAAATACCGAAACTTACGGTAGGATATCGGCACTTCCGATATAGGGGTGAAAATGCAGAATAAAACCCTACACAATTCTAGTCACCTCCTTGGAAGGAAAACAATAACCCTATGTCTAGAGATTTAAAGCACAAAAGAAAACTAGCATGCAACCTATCACAAGGTAAACAACAAAGCGCCTAAATAAAAGAGAGCACACGAGACATTGATTTTTCACCTAAGTCCAAGTCCACCTAGGACTCTACGTCTCCGTTGATAAGCCCACCAATGACCGGGTTTCTTTCAACCCTAATTCTTGCTCAAGTCACCACTAAGGTTGTGCTTGAATTTTCCACTAGCAATTTCCCTCATGGGATGGGTAATACAACTTCTCGGACGTCACCACACAAGTTGGGAGCTCACAAGCACACCTAGTCGTCTAGGAGCACAAACTTGACTAGGACGAAAATGCTCAAGTATCAATGCTCTCAATCTCTTGCTAAGAAGTAAGAATGTCTCATTCAAATCCTAGCTCAAAGGGAGTGAATCTCGGCTTTGGAGTGGGACTCGGGTGATAAGAGTTTTGCTCAAAGTGTTTCCAATTTTGGAATTATGCAAGAAAGTTGTGAGGGACAAGGGGGTGTGGTATATATACCACAACCCAAAAAGAGTCGTTGGCCTGTCTGAAAACCCTGCACCGGAACTTCCGGTGCTGGTGCCGGAACTTCAAGTGTAGCCCTTCCGGAGAGCCAAAACTCTTTGTAAGGCTACCGACATTTCTAGTGCATGTACCGGAACTTCCGTTGTAGCCCGTTGAGAGAGCCAAAACTCTCCGTAAGAATACCGAAACTTTTGGTACCTGTACGGGAACTTCGGTGTAGCCCGTCCGGAGAGCCAAAACTCTCCGTAAGGCTACCAAAACTTCCGGTGCCTTATCGGAACCTCCGATGGGATGAAAACGGGCTTTTGAAGTGAGATTTTCTAAGGGAATTTTGTGAGCATTTTCAACCCTTGTCGTGAATGTGATTTGCATCCCTCTTTACAGATACGACATCCCTACACTAAAAAATAAAGCAAAAGCTTGTCGAAGAATCGATGAGTGTAGTTTCCATCTTCTTCATATATTACAATTTGCTCCCTTTCTTTACTCTTCTTTTCTCTTTTTCATTTAATTACTCAATCATTCATGATTTATTGATAAACACTACACATATTCTTATGAAGACATTAGTCCAAAATTAATTGTATTGACGTCAATCATCCAAACAAAATTAGGGGCTAGATGCACTTTCACTTTGGCTTGCACGGGAAGAGCTCGACCCAAGGCAACAGCAGCAGTAGCATGCTCTACACATGAAGGGGGGGGGGTCCGGTCCTCCCAATTTTTGTAGACTTTTATTTACCTTTGTGTAATAGATACAAGCAGGATGTAGGGCTATTACCCTCCGAGCATCCCAAACCTAAGTAAAGTCCCTCCGTGTTTTTGTTTTACTAATCTTTTTTGGAGACTACAACGTGTTCATCCTCTAACCGAACCTTAAGGGGCAGTTCTTGCTAACCCCCGTGTGTTGATATCCACACATCGTGTGTGTGTGTGTGTGTGTGTGTGTGTGTGTGAGAGAGAGAGAGAGAGAGGGTTTTTTTTTCAAGATTGAGTGCTAATTAGGAGGCTAAAATGTGATCAAAATCTTTAGTGTGGGACAAAATGTTTTAATACTTCTCCTTCGTGGTAGGCTTGATCCCGATTATTCCAAAACATTACACAACTAGGGTGGCATATAATAAAAGGAAAAGTATATCCCGCTAGTGGTAGCTACATGAACCCATCTAGCTACCACTCCGGCATAGCCCAACACACCCGTCGCTAGAAAAGCGTTTTTCTCGTCTTCCTCTTAGAAACGAAGAAAATGTTATCCATTCAACGAAGCCAAACCCGGACATGGCCGGAGGGCATGCGCGTGCAAGCGGAACCCGAGAGTCGAGTTAGGGGATTCGGGTTTCCGAGGGAGGTGCTTCCTCTCCGGACCATGGAAGCTCGAGGGAAGGAAAACCGAAAGCATGGCGACGGGTGGCGAGGCGGGGTGGCGTGGCAGCAAGGGTGTCGCTGACCGCAATGGTGGAGGAGGACAATGGGCCGGTGTAGGGGCGGGGAGAAGCGTCGGAATAGTTAGCAAAGCGTGCGGTGCATGCTCGGCGGTGGCGACGTGTGCGGGCGGCGCGGCGCGGCGGCAAGGCGCCGCCGGTCGCATGAGGGGGGGGAGGGTGGGGAAGTGCACGAGGGGCGGGCAGCGACGGCATCGAGCAAGGTGTCGGAGTTGGG
>JAUNZO010003306.1:0-15860 GCA_031894775.1 Chloris gayana | reverse complement strand
TATCTTGCGTCTTGTTAGAGACTTATCTTTTCCCTCCATGGCAGCTTCGAAATTCAAATTTCAGAGTTGACCAAGACCGACAATGTGCGCGAGATCCCGGAACAGCTGATTGGTTAGACGGGTCGGCTGCTGGGCTGTGTGCTGCTTCTGGGCCGTTTCAGCCCATTTTGCTGTCTAATAATGGCAAAACGACCCGTTTCAATTGTTCGACTGCCCTGGGAGCTCTCTTCGCCAGAGCAGGGAAATTGCCGTCTAGGGTTGTTCAAGTCGCTTCAACTTTCTCTGACTCGGTCGACGCCTGTTCGTCTCCGCTGTCATCTGCTCAGGAGCCTGCTGTTCCGACGATGCAAAACAGTGGGATGGGACAAGGCGTGGGCGGCCGAGAAGCTGGCGGCGCGACAGAGCGCACTTCGCTTGGTGGCCGCCATGGCCGTGGCCGTGGTTGGGGCTATGGTGATGGCGCAAATGGATGTATTTTTGAGGAGTATGAGGAGGCGTATGGTGGCAGTGAGTTCGTGGGGGCAGGTCAGTTTGATCCTGGCTACGGCGACTTCGGTGGCAGGCGTGCTCGGGCGCACAACGCCGTGGCTTTCATCCGCGAGGTGCTAGGGGCTTCAGATCCCGACGTGGTGGCTTCGCTGGGCGTCCTAGCCGAGGGGCCCGTCCGCCCCATGCTCCTATTCCACCTCGCTGGCCAGCAGGTAGTAACACGGCTGCTATGCCGAATGCTCCTTCTGGGGCTAACAGGGTGCCAACGACGACGGCTAAGGCCGCCAAGGTTGGTGCTGCGCCGCAGCTGACGACAGCCCATGGGGGAAAAAATGTGCTGGTAGCTGAGGAAGTTGTTGCGTCCATGGAGATTGATGATACGTTTGGGGATGGGGTGCGAGATGTACAACACAAGGGGCAAAAACAAAATCTTGCTCTAGGTGTGGCCAGAAGGGACACTTGGTTGCAGATTGTGTTGTGGAGGTATACTGTGATATTTGTGATGGGCATGACCATGTGAACCACCGCTGTCCGGTGCTCAAGCAAGAACGCCCGGTTGCTCATGCGGTGGGCTACTCAGTGGCCGGTCTCGGTTTTTATCACATCCAACACCCTCCATTGTCAAAAAAGAAGGACTCTAAGACAGCCCGAATCAAAGTAGTGGATGGAAAACTCAGCCTTGAGCAGGTTACGGCTCAACTTCAAAGACTGGTGCCCGGAAAGTGGAAGTGGGATCCGATACAAAAGGAAGATGTCTCCTTTATTGTTGCCTTCCCTCCAAATCAGAACTGCAGAGATCAATTGCTTATCGGGGAACTGATGTTCGTGAGAATGGGGTGTCAACTGGGGTCACGCTGAAGTTTGAAGAATGGCATGACAAAGAGGAAGGCTTCTTGCTGCCAAAAGTGTGGGTTCGTGTGCGAGGGCTCCGTAAGAAGCTCCGCGGATTTCTAAACCTATGGGCTGTCGGGTCCATCCTCGGTTCCACTCAAACGGTGGACATGAAGATGACTCGGATGAATGATTTTGGGAGAATCCTAATCGCTGTCCTTGATCCTAAGCTTATCCCTCATGAGCTAGATGTGGTAATCGGAGATCACTACTTTGAGCTAAAGTTTGAGGTAGAGCGTGTGGGTTTCAATGAAAATGGCGATGAAGTTGTGATGGACTTTATGGACAGTGAAGACAATAGTAACCCAGAGCAGCAGGAAGGAGAGTTGAAAAAACACGACATGTCAAAGGATCCTAAGAGGACAAGGAGCGATGATTTTAATATGGAGGAGGCCAACCGTTTGGATGAGAGTGTTACCAAACATGGTGCAGGAGGTTCTAGTGAGGCTCTGGAGACTAAAATACATCGTATGGCAGAGGAGATTATTGACATGGCAGTAAACAAAACAATAGATGCTTGTGCAGATATTGTTTTGAATGAATCAGATGAGGGTATGGTGGAAGATTTCCTCTCAGATAAGGATGACGACAACGACCTCCAATTGTCCGATGAGGTAGATGATGTAAAGAGTTTTGCCAACGAGGAGTACTTGTTCTCGGGTGCAGTGGCCTCACGTGCTGTTACAATTCATGGTGGTGATGCTGCCTCTGGTGCAAATAACAAGATCATGAAGAAGGCTTGTGAGGAGCGGTTGGCAGGCGAGGCGCACGATGACTCAGCAGCGCACCTTGAATTGCTAACACTTGTGGTAGATGGGGAACCAGGAGGGGGTGATGAGCCGCAGGCCGCGAGAACTACGACGCCAATGCACACTACAGCGGATGGTGCGCTAGCAACTGCGGCATTCGCGGTGCAGCGTGTGGCGCCGGTGACTGAACATGGTGCCATGACTTACTCACGTACATGTGGGCGCACGACTGTTCCTGGGCGTACGGCCAGCAGGAAGCGTGCGACTGGCTCGGCTCCGCCGTGTCTGGGACGGGGCGAAGGCCAAGATGTTGTTGTCCAGCAGCAGTCAAGGTGCACTCGTACCGATGCTGCCCTTGAGGCTGCTGCTAGAATCAAGGAGGTAATGTCGCCGCCGCTGCGCTCGAGCCCACGTCTGGTTGGCATTGTCGACGAACACATGATGGACAATGCAAAGAAGAGGGTGGCATGGAAGAACCTCGTTCTCGAAGGTAACTCCATGTCCTTCTGTTCTTTTCCTGATTCTGTTCTTTCAGCTAGTGTTAATAAATTAGGAGTAGCTCTTGGTTCTAATTCTAAGCAAGTTTCGGATTCTGTTCACTTGTTAAAGAACATAGAAAGGCATCGTTTTGAGTCAAACCAAGCACATAATTTGGACTTTTTAGACTCGGATCCTGACCATTTTGAAAATGATGAGGAAGGGGATTATGAATTTGAAAACCTCACTCTCGGTCACTTATGCGGGGACCTAATGGAGGAGGTTATGGATGATGACAGTGATCACCTAAGCTGTGATTTTCAAGCTGTCTTCAAAAAAAATAAATCAAAGAAGTCCTCTAGGAAGAAAAACAATGCAAAAATTAGGATCATTAAAAAACATAAACATGGTGCAAAATGAAAGGAATCTTTTGGAATAGCAGAGGTCTTAGTGACTTGGCTAAATTTAGGTTCCTTTCCGATACTTGTAGAGAAGAGAAGCTAGACTTTATTGCTCTACTAGAAACCGGGAAAAAGATTTCCCACAAAGCACCTTAAACAATATTTGTGTCGGCCAATGGCATTGGTCCGAACCTCATGGGCGGTCTGGTGGCATCTTATTGGGAATTAATTTAGAAGTCTTTGACATAGGCAGTATTGATGAAGGTGATTTCTACGTGAAATTTCACCTTCGAAATAAAGTCGATGGTTTTCGATGGGTTCTAGTGGCAGTCTATGGGGCTGCCCAAGATGAATTTAAGGAAACATTTTTGGCCGAGCTAGTGCAAACTTGTGCCAAAGAAAATTTGCCTCTCCTTGTAGGTGGTGATTTTAATATCATCGAGAAAACCACAAGAGAAGAATAATGACAAATATAACGATAGATGGCCTTTCCTCTTCAATGCAGATCATAGACAGACTTAGATTTGAGGGAACTGGAGTTATCAAATCGTAAGTACACATGGGCAAATTCTAGGACGGTTCCCACATATGAGACGCTTGACCGCATTTTGGTTACCACCGAATGGGAAACTAAGTTTCCATTATCTACGGTGCGAGCGCTAAATAGGGATATATCCGACCATACTCCTCTACTTCGAGTTCTGGGAGTGGTACCCACTCTAGCAAACAACCACTTTTTAAATTTGAGCTCGGATGGTCTGTTGAGAGATGGTTTCTCCGAATTGGTGGCACAAGTTTGGAAAAATGAGACACGTGGAAGGACACCATTACAAAGATGGCAGTTCAAAATCCAAAGGCTTAGACAATTCCTAAGGGGTTGGGCTAAGAACACCAGTGGTGCATACAAGAAAGAAAAGAAGGAAATAATTAAAAAAGCAGATGAGTTAGATAAAAAGGCAGAAACTCAAATACTTAGCCCTCATGAGATGGACCTAAAACAATGTCTAAAACAACGCTTGGCACAATTACTAAGGGAGGAAGAAATAAAATGGTACCAAAGAGCCAAAACAACTAAGTTGTTACAAGGTGATTGTAATACCAAATATTTCCACCTCGTTGCAAATGGAAAGCATAGGAAAATGAGGATTTTTCAGCTAGAACAGGAAGAGGGCCTAATAGAAGGTGATGAAAACCTTAAAAGTTACATCACTAACTATTATAAAAGACTCTTTGGTGCTCCCGATAAAAATAACTTCACCATGCTAGAATCAATTAGAGATGATATCCCACAAGTCACTCGTGCAGGAAAATGAAATGCTTACTTCACGCTTTATAGAAGATGAAGTCAAGAAGGCCATTTTTCAGATGGAACACAATAAAGCACCGGAGCCTGATGGCTTTCCAATAGAGTTCTATCAGGCGTTCTGGGACGTCATCAAAGGAGACCTAATGCCTCTTTTTGATGAATTCCATGAAGGTCATCTTCCTCTGTTTAGCCTCAACTTTGGTATCATCACATTGCTCCCTAAACTAAAAGAAGCTAAACAAATACAACAGTTTAGACCAATATGTCTTCTTAATGTGAGCTTCAAAATATTCACAAAGGTAATGACAAATCGGATGGCTCTAGTAGCTCAAAAAGTCATTAAACCTTCTCAAACAGCCTTCATGTCCGGTAGGAATATTATGGAGGGAGTGGTGATCCTACATGAAACTATTCATGAGATGCACAGGAAAAAAATAGATGGAGTGATTTTGAAACTTGATTTTGAGAAAGCTTATGACAAGGTGAATTGGTCTTTCCTCCAACAAACACTACAGATGAAAGGATTTTCTCATTTGTGGTGCAAGTGGATCGACCAAATTGTCAAAGGTGGTAGTGTTGGCATAAAGGTGAACGATGATGTTGGTCATTATTTTCAGACTAAGAAGGGACTTAGACAAGGTGACCCTTTATCTCCACTGCTCTTCAACTTAATCGCTGATATGTTGGCCATACTAATCGAGAGAGCAAAAAATAATGGAGATTTTAGAGGGGTAGTTCCACATTTGGTGGATGGCGGCCTCTCAATCCTCCAATATGCAGATGATACAATTCTTTTTATGGAACATGATGTTAACCACGCCAAAAATCTTAAACTAGTATTAAGCATTTTTGAGCAATTATCGGGGTTAAAAATAAATTTCCATAAAAGCGAATTGTATTGCTATGGGAAAGCTAAAGATTTTGAGCCGGCATATGCACAAATATTTGGGTGCAACACAGGATCCACCCCATTTAAATACCTCGGGATCCCCATGCATCACCGGAGATTATCGAATAGTGATTGGATAATAATCGAAGAAAAATTTCAGAAAAAATTGAGTAGCTGGAAAGGAAAACTGCTCTCTGTGGGAGGGAGACTTGTCTTGATCAACTCGGTCCTTACGAGTCTAGCGATGTACATGCTTTCCTTTTTTGAGGTACCCAAAGGAGTCCTCAAGAAACTGGACTACTATCGTTCTAGATTTTATTGGCAATGTGATGAACATAAAAAGAAATATAGGCTCTCTAAGTGGAGTATCTTATGTCGGCCAAAGGATTGCGGAGGATTGGGTATCCAAAATTTGGAAATTCAAAACACGTGTCTTTTGAGCAAGTGGCTTTTCAAACTAATCAATGAGAATGGCATTTGGCAAACTCTCCTAAGGAGGAAATATTTGTCAAACAAAATCCTAACTCAAGTTAAAAAACAACCGGGGACTCCCACTTTTGGTCGGGACTAATGAAAATCAAAGATCAATTCTTGGAGTGTGGTCACTTTCGCATCCATAGTGGTACCGAAATTAGATTTTGGGAGGACACTTGGATAGGAGACCGACCTTTCAAATTAGTCTACCCCGGTCTTTACCACATAGTGAGGAAGAGGACAGCAACGGTGGCTGAAGTGCTAAGCACTACACCACCGAAAGTGTCCTTCCGAAGGGCTCTTATCGAGGAAAATCTAAAAGCATGGTATGAGCTAGTGGCAAAAGTTTTAACAACTAATTTAACTAGCAGTAGAGATGTTTTTATTTGGGATTTACATAAGAGTGGTATATTCACTACTCGATCTATGTATATGTCTATCCTTAAAAATGGTATAATACCTCATAAGTGTCCCATTTGGAAATTAAAGGTGCCTCTTAAAATTAAAATTTTTCTATGGTATCTTAAAAATGGTGTGATTCTCACTAAAGACAATCTTGCAAGACGAAAGTGGAAAGGAAATTTGAGTTGTTGTTCATGTGAATCGTTAGAGACCATACAACACCTTTTCATTGATTGCCACTTTGCTCATTCTATTTGGAATACAATTTATATCACCTTTGGAATTCAACCCCGTCTAGCATCTCTAACATGTTTGATACTTGGCTTGATGGCATTCACCCCAAGCTCAAGGATCAAATATGCGTGGGTTTGATAGCTATATGTTGGGCTATTTGGCTGAATAGAAATGATATGGTATTCAATCGCTCTAAGTCTAACACTTTCTTGCAGGTAATCTTCATGGCTACATATTAGACCCGCACTTGGTCATTGCTACATAAGGACAATGATGCAAAAGAGAATTTGAAGAATGCTTGCCGTCTCTTGGAGACTGTGGTCATGGAAGTGTTTGCTAAGTTTGGATGGAAGTTTTCGAATAGGATTGCAGTCTAGTTCTGTTTCTGTTGCGAAGAACTTTCTTTTGTTTGCCTACATTAATACTCTATTGAGTGTTATGTGAGCCTAAGCGCTCTCCACGTTGTAACGAACCGCTGTGTACACCTTTCTTGAAGGTGTAGAGGCTGGGACCCTGTTCCATTATCTAAAAAAAAATTTGAAAGAGCCACCCACTAGTAACATGTACTTACCGATAAACTTACATCTGTATTGACGTATTAATATTCCAATCACGGCCGAGGATCTGCGTGTGATGATCACACTACTTTTCTAACCACCGAGACGCGTGTGACGCCAGGGCAATCCTGAATTTCCTGGACCCAAAATAACAGTACTGTCATTTGTATAATAGTCTCTGCCGATGTGTCGGCCGTGTACAACTGTCACTCAGATCCACCTAAGTTTTACTTGAATAATAGAATTCATGCGCGGGAGGAATCCAAAAGATAACATGGAAGGGGAAAAGGTTGTCGGTGACATCCATGTGTTTGACAGTGTGTGTAGCATGGTTATGGCAACGGAATATTCTTCTGCATACAGAGGTTGATTAATTCATTTCAAATTAAGCATTGAGAATTTTGATAGACATTGACATGCCTAAGGGAATTAAACCCGTGAAGATAGATATTGTAACAGAATGTACAGAAAATGTTGTTCCATTGCTGTTACTAGTAGGTAATGGTTAGCTGAGTAACAAAAGCTAGTAGTAATTGTTTTAAATATATGTTAAATGGTCTATTAGCTGCTATTTATCAGGTTATAGGCAGCTATGTAAACAATACTTTTAAAGATAGTTTGTTCACTATAAGATGACTTGTGTTCGATCCAAGCCATTTAGAGGTAAAATTTTCATATCTCTAGAGTTAACTTTAACATATTTACTTTTTCTTAGATAATGGATAACTTACAAAGTGTTTTCCGTGATGTATCAGCTTTTCGTCACATTATTTAGATCACATCTTTACTATTAGTTGTATCGGTTAGAACATGGTCTCGATAGCTTACCAAAATAGGATTAGTTTTATTCGTAGTTATAGATAGCAAGTTCTTAGGATACTCTAAGTTTGACTAACTATACCATTTTGGGACCACTTTAAGTGCCCAACGAACATATAAAATCCACATAAATACACTATCAAAATTTGTCATTAGTATTAGTAGTAAATTAGTACTGCACACGACCTCTTCTCGGCACATCTCCAGCCTCCAGGCACTGTACTCCACAAGCTGCGCCTCTTTTTTAGCATTCGGTAAAGCAAGTTGTATCGTTTGGGCCCCTCCCCACAGCAAAACTGTAAATCACGAATCTCCGCAAAACCATATTAATCGTTATCTCGAGATCTATGCATCGATTTATTCTGCTGCATAATTGGCCATGCTTTAGATGTGCGTGTTCACGGTAAGACCGTTCTCATCACCCAAGTTTAGGCTACGGTTGTCTCTGGAACGGGAAGCTGTAGGCCCAGCCCCTCCCCACGCCTCATCACATATCAAAAACACGCACGGACTGGTGGAGCGGCAAGGCAAGCCGACGAGAGAGAGCAGTGCCACCGCAGCATCCCGTGAAGTGAGCGAGCGGCCGCCTAACTCCGCTGCCCTTCCCCACCGCGCCGCATCCGTGGTCAAATACTCGGGGGATGCTCCCTCTGCTGCTGCTCTCGCATACACACTGATTCCTCTGATCCTTGCAAGCGGGGTAGCCTGGTAGCATCAGTTTGGTTGGGTGCGGGAGGAGGAAGAGGAGGAGATGAAGGCGGTGGAGCGCGCCAAGCTGGTGCGGAACCTGCGGCAGGAGTCGCGGCGCCTGCGCCTTCTGGTCCTCGTCATCGGATTCTTCCTTGTCACCCTCACCTTCGTCGTCGTCTCAAAGCCCGACGCGCTCCTCTTCAATCGTACGCGCACCGCCACCATTTCCTCCTCTGTTCTCTCTCCCTCTGAAATCCTTGTGCTGACCAGAGCGGCGTGCGCCGTCTCAATGCAGTGAACGGCAGGCTGTCGGTGGACCAGGCGCCGCGCTCGCTCCTGATCCGCCACCGCCACCGGGCCGATGCCGACGACACCGCGTCCCGTAGATCCGCCGACACTCTCGCCGCGGCGGCGGAGGATCCCAAGGTGGTGGACGACGAAGGCGCCGGCGGCGAGGAAGCCACTACCAAAGGTGAAAGCTTTTTTGTTAATTAGTACTTAATTAGTTCCTTCTTCCTGTCAGTTAATCCTGTTAAATAGCGCACTTGCTAATCTTGGAATTCGTTGATTGAGATGTCACGGACTCGCGGTACTGACCATCTCTTTACGACAGGGACCAGTGCGGTGGAGGAGGAGCGGGTGCTCACAAGCGAGCCCGAGCAGGGCAAGCGGGAGGAGGAGACCACCGCATCTGAGCTGTTAGGTGAGCCGTCGCCTTCCGATCCGTCAATATTTACTTTGTCCAGCTCCGCCTTTGGAGTTTGGATGCCCGCGCAGCTCGTTCAGCTCGAATTCGATTCACGGGCCCGAGATCGCGAGAGATTTTGGGCGCTTTCACTGAGATTGATGCCTGCTTTACCTGTGAACCTTTGGTTGTGGCATCTTGTGCCTTGTAGGTGGGGAAGGCCAAGAGGGGAGGAAAGCAGAGGAGGAGGAGGAAGAGGGGCACCAAGAGCATCAGCACAAGGTCACCCTCCCAACTGTTTCCAATTATACCATCCACGATGCCACCGAGGACAATGACAATGGCAAGCAAGAAGGTAGGAGTCTCTGGTGAGATGTTTCTATTTATTGCATCTTTGAGATGCCTCGTTGTGTTTCTTGACCTAGAAGATTGGTCTTATTAACACTATCCAGTGCTGGTGCTTACTTGTTCCTGGTTGGTTTTGTGGTCCTGATGGTGTTGTTACAGATGGCAAAACGGACGCCGAGCAGAGCAATGCCGGAGAGGGATCTCAGCAATCAGGTTAGTACTTTTAGAGCTTAGATTAAACAATTGTTTTGACAGGAGACCAATGTACCATTTCGGAACCTAATTGCACAGTAGAATCATTTTATGCTGACAATTGATTGACCCTTAAAATCAGTTTGGGGCATTAATGTTTTGCAAATTCATAACAATATAATATATTTTTCTTCCATATCTTCTGTTCCATTGACCACTACCCATTGTTGCATTGCGCAGCCGTCGAGACCATGGCATGGGACAAACCACTGTGTGATTTCTCAAATTTCAGAGCAAATGTCTGCGAGATGCGGGGCAACATTAGGATACACTCGAATGCCAGTTCTATCATGTACATGGAACCTGCTGGCTCAAAGAGAGATGAGCAATGGAAACTTAAGCCTTACCCTCGCAAAGGTGATGAATTGTGCCTCGGGTCACTTACAGAGCTGACGGTGAAGTCCAGCAGAGTGGCACCCGAGTGTACCAAATACCATGATGTACCTGCTGTGATCTTTGCCCTTACCGGATACACTGGAAATTTATTCCATGATTTCACGGATGTTCTTGTGCCTCTTTTCACCACTGCAAGTGAGTTCAATGGCGAGGTTCAGTTCCTAATCACTGACATGGCTATTTGGTGGACAAGGAAGTATGCTGTGGTGTTTGAGAAGCTAACTAAGTATCCCTTGATTGACTTCAATAAGGATGACCAAGTACATTGCTTCAAGCATACCATTGTCGGTCTTCATGCTTACATGGAGTTCACAATTGACCCGTTAAAGGCTCCACACAATTACACAATGGTGGACTTCAACAGGTTCATGCGCAGGACCTACTCATTGCCCAGGGATGTAGTGAGTGCACTTGGTGAGATCCCCAAGGCCAAGCCGAGGCTGCTCATTATCTCCAGGCAGAAGACAAGGATGTTCCTCAATCTGAATGAGATTGTGGCAATGGCTGAGGAGATAGGTTATGAGGTGGTGGTTGAAGAGGCCAACGTGAACTCTAACGTCGCCCATTTTGCCAAGGTTGTGAATTCTGTCGATGTTATGATGGGTGTCCATGGTGCTGGGCTCACAAACTGTGTGTTCCTTCCACACAATGCCATATTGATTCAGATTGTACCCTGGGGTGCCATAGATGGGATATGCCGAGTTGATTTCGGGAACCCATCTGAGCAAATGGGCTTGCGTTACAAGCATTACAGCATCGGTGTGCACGAGAGCAGCCTGACAGAGCAGTACCCCCTGGATCATGAGATCTTCAAGAACCCGCTTGCGTTCCACAAGAACGGTTTCGAGTTTGTCAGGCAGACCTTCATGGATAAGCAGAATGTAAGGCTTGACGGCAACAGATTCAGGCATGTACTCCTGGAAGCCCTAGATCAGCTGAACCAATAAAGGCCACTGAGCACGTACTGTACTAGCTAGATTTCTGTCTTTACAAATTTTGGATTAATCATTCTTCTCATTGTAAAAAAATTCTTGATCATCCTCTAGTTACGTGAGCAAGAGAAAACCAAGCACGTGCTTAAATGTAGGTAGTGTTGGTCGCCGCATGGATCAAAGAATCAAGTATCCATGATTTTTTAGTTTCTTTACTTTGTTGGATATAGAAAAGGATCTTTTTTTGTAAGTGTTACTTTTGACAGTCATATTATTCGTCAGATAAATATCAGTGTATTTATAAGCTCTATTACATGTTAGTGGCAAGTGGAATGTTCGAGGTCCGACAGCATGAACATCAACTAGACCACCAATGGGAAAGGACTTTGTGGATAGCACCATTTTTTGTGCTGTGTGATTCATTATGATTTTTCCTCCACTTTCACTTTATGGGTCTCTTGAACAAGAAGAAAGGCTAAGGTCGTTATACATAGGTGTCAGGTGTGAAGGTGAACGTGTTGACCTGACCAACATTGTGAACCTGCGCACTAACTAGGAGCTGCATCCTGGTTGTTGGAAACCAAACAGGGCCTAAATTGTTGACTGCTGCATGAACGCAGGAGAAGGCGGTGCTTGCGTGGGGAGCCAAACCATCTCCTGAGAGAGGTTAAAGCATCTTTTTCTCCGACGCAAAAACAATCCTGGAAGGCAATTGACAGAGTTCACTTTAAAAGAAACAGATTTGCCGAACGTCATTTTCTTACTGCCCGTAACCGAACGGTGCTGCGTTTTATCCTCGGTTTGTTTAATTTGCAGCTTTTATCATCCGCGTCATGTGCCTACACGCATAGCCCATCATGAATGGCAGTCATGGATCCATGCTGCTGCAGCAGGCCTCACTCAATTGCATCTAGAAAAAAAAACTTGGATCCAGGAAAAAAAGCAGGGCAGTAGGCATAAGCCGGTAAATTCCCTGCCATTGTCGCAATTGAAAGGAATGCACAGAGATCGGATCTCGGCGAAAATGCTTGGAATGGAATGGCGGGGGAGGCAAGGGCACGTGTGGAGCACATGAAGGGCGTGCCCGTCCAGATTAAGGGTGCGTTCGTTTCCTCCTCTAAAATTTAAGACTATCACATCAAAGAGAATCTTATTATTTATGAATATTTCGATTAATTTAATGATAAAACCCTATTGACAGATTGGTGCTAATTTTCGAGATGAATCTAATAAGCTTAATTAATCTATATTTTGCTAAAGTGATGCTACAGTAACCGTCTTCTAATCATGACTTAATTAACCTCATTAGATTCGTCTCGTAAATTAGTCTGAGGGCTTGTAATTTATTTTATAATTAAACTTTATTTAATACTTTAAATAATAAGATTCTTTTTGATGTGACAGTTCTAAAATTTAGACCAAGAAACGAACACACCCTAAGGCTCCCATGTAGCCATGTTTCGCGCCAGCTCAGTGGGAAGAGCTGTGTGGTCTTGCGGTGCCAAATTATGCCAACCATGAGGACCCGGGAGCTCCGACGCCCGTGCGTGTCGGTCGATAAAAATATCACATGGGAAATCAGAAGGAAACTTGCTGTGATGTGCGCACTCTTGTTCTGATGTGCTCATTTAGAAGAAGAAGAAGAAGATTCTGCTAGTTGAATTACTGTCTAGGGCGTTGACAGAGCCCTGAGGATCGGGCTACGTGTTGCACTTTGTTGCGACGGATTGCAGTGGGTCAGGCGTCAGCAATGTTCAAAAAAGGGGCATATCGTCGTGTCAACAAGAAGGAAGCTCGTTCATACTTGCAACTTTTTCTTCACCAAAGCTCGAGTGAGATGTCTTTTGTGATAATCATAGCTAGAATTATCCGCGTCAGCAGGGCATGGGACACAGGCTGTTTTTATTCCTTTCCCCGCTTTTTTGAACTATTAAAATTGATCCAGAAAGCATGCCAAAGTACAACTCACAAGCATGAAACCTCTCTTTGTGGTTGTAAAACAGGTGATGGTAAAGGAAAACATTTCCTGTACCCTCTCTTTTTTTAACAAAAAAAAAGCCCCCCATTTAAATTGAGTGAAATGCAGAAAGCGGGATACAACACCACACCTCTTAACGAATAGGAAGATGGATTGCTCATGAGCCTAGGTACATGACAGCTCCACATGCGATTTGGGGTATTTAAATTTGAGGCAGCATAACACTTGTTAGAGGCACCGTCATGGGGTCTTAAGTTCTACTAAAATTGGGAAAATAATTAAGCTATGTACTGACTAACTTTTTATCATGTGATTGTGTGATCATTCTTCTAGATTCCATCTACCTCACTCCCCAAATATATCAATACTCTACTATCGAAAATAAGATTAATTGTTTACATTACCCGGCCATCACTTTCCTGAATTTTCTGTTTTGCAGTTTAGATCCAAGGTCACTCCAATTTACGTGGTGTAAAACCGGATGCATTGTGACATTCTGGCCCCAAATCATATATTTATGTTATTAGTAGTTCATTAAAAAAAACCATGTAAGAATTACTCTGTTTTTTCTTTGTTACTTCTAATTATTTCCACTAATGTACCTCACTTGATCGCTAGCATGCTAGACCAACACCAAAAAAAGGGGAAAAGCCGAGTAACTATACAGTACAATTCTTCTTATATCTGACAATAGAATAGATTCTTGTTACCATGACATTTCACCTTTTTTTTTTTTTTGAGTCTGACATTTCAGTTTGATTGTAGCCTAAGCCTTGTTCACAACTTTATATTGTTGTCTATCTAAGACGCCTAGTGGGCCGGTATAAATAGCTTTGGTGCTCCAAAACCAAAGGTTAGTCTTTTAGGCCCAACTGCGAGCAGAAAACAATTCATCTTGTTCAGGAGCTACAACTTCGACTCCTCTCCTCGGCCGTCACATTACGGGTCTCTCTGTTGCTTGCTTTTTGCTTGAATCTCTTAGAATAATGTCTTTAATTGCTATACTGAACAATTCATCTTGTTCATACTCTGGTCACATTATCATAACATCCATAATACAACGCCGTCCTTTAAGCCGTCTGTATGATTGAAATTTTATAGAAACACCCCCACGAAACGCAGAGACGGGACTCCCCGTCGCCTCGCCAGGCGACAGGCCTCTCCCGTGCTCCGAGGTGGAGAAGACGCGTGCAGCAGCGTTGTACGGCCTCGTCGTCTTGAGGTGACGGCGCGCCAGGATCCTGCGCGTACGCAGGAGACTTCCGCACCATATCCCAGCCTCCACGCTCACTTTCCCCAATCTCGCCATATCCTGGCCTCCACGTGGAGATCTTCCACCAGCGTCTCGCCCCCGCGCACGCCGCCATCCGTCGCAGCTCGTGCTCGCCCGGACCTCGTCGAACCTCTGCGGGCCTTCGCGCGCGCTCACCCGGTTGCTCCCTCCTGCGTCGCTCGTATGCGGCTCACCGCTTCCCCCGCGCCGGCCCGAGTTCCTCCCTCGCACGCCTCCGCTTGTCCTCTTAGCTGCCGGCTCAGATCCATGACACGCCGCAGCTCTTCTCCCTCCCCCAACCGTCGTCGTCCTGCCGGATCTAGCACGCCCACGCGCTCTTCTCCCTCCCCCAACCGCCAATCAAGTTCAAATCGGATGCACTCGAACGGAAAAGTTGGTGCAGCGTTGCGGCGGACAAAAGGGTGCTCGGGAGAGACGACGTCGCCGAGCTCGCCCAGGAGAACGCCGTCTGGGAATTCCATCTGCAGCTTGTCGTCGCTGAGCAGTTCAAGTACCAGGCGCACTCCGGCTGGTACAACATCCGGGTGACCTGCCTGCTAAAGCTTCAAATGTCCACAGCCATGGTTGGGGCCTTCGTCTGGAGTGTGTGGAGTGCAGGTGATGGTGTTACCGTTCAATTGATCGATGAGTATCGAGTGCTGGTGATCCATAATCCATGGGTTTGGCGATGAGAAGATTAAAAAAAAGTTTTATTGGGAGTTACTTTGGCGAAAACTGAATGAGACTGAAAGTGCACAAACAGTTCGACTTGGAAAAATGTATAGCTGTAGTTTGTCTAAAAAAATTGTGATATTGGATTTTATTCTGAGTGGTGTCGTGGGTGGTGTAGAAACTGAACAGTGAATGCGTGTTGTTATCAATTTTGTTGTCACTACGTGAAAATTTGAACTGAACAGGTGAATGTGATGCTCTGTGTTGTTACCAATTCTGTTGTCACTATGTGAAAATATGAACTGAACAGACGAATGTAAAGCTCTTGATGCTTCACTAGTATCTGAAAAGATTGGTGAATGTCAACGGTGATGTATCAAATAGTCACACAATGGTATACACAAATGCATCTATAGTGATCGTAGCTGCACACAAAATATTAAACAACTTAGAGACAGACTCTCTGCATCGTGGGTTGTATGAACTGTCTTTATAACTATCTAGATGATAAATTCGAGGTTCTTAGAGACAACCCCGTCTCCAGGGTTGTACATGCCCTAAGGTGCTAGATTAATTAGCACCAAGATGTCCCTACGAAAGTGCAGATATATTATGCCCTGACCGAGTTTGACGCCCTAGCTTCTTTTCACGTGGTGACCCTTTTAGCATCATTCCCAAGAAGTAGCATCCTTTCAGCATCATTTCCAACGAGTACCGAGCTGGATGATTCGCAGAGATTGTTCCCCATAATCTCATCAAAACTTTGTTTTGATATCGATGTTGTAACGATTAATAAAGTACACAAATTTAAAAACAGAGAAAGAGAGAGTATACAGCCAAACCAGCATTTTGTGCATAACAATAACACTTGCAAATTTTGAACTATATACGGGGCTCACGGGTCAGTCCACCTGCAGAAGGAAACCACATGGAAAACATAAGAATG
>JAUNZO010003305.1:0-33997 GCA_031894775.1 Chloris gayana | reverse complement strand
GAGAAAATTCCCTGTATGGCCTCCAAAAAAATGAGCCTTCCTTCTGTGGCCTCGAAAAAATAAAACTTCCCTCCGAGGCCCAGTTTCGTTTTTCAGTTTCCTCTGTGGCCCTTCCGTCCATTTCGAGTCACTAACGGTGTTAAGCCTAATGCAAAAAGACAGTTTTACCCCTGAAACGAAATGAACTTATTTTTTTTAAAAAAAATGTTCTGCTGTAAGTATTTATTTTCTAGTTGTTGTATAAATACGAAACATGTATTTCGGTTTGTTTTAAATTTTCGGCTTGTTTAAAAATTGAACCGGAACAAATTTGCACACTATTTTTTTCATTTTGAATTTCCTTATTCAAGTAATTATTCAAGTGCTGTCAAATTTTCTTATTAGTTTATATTTCCAGGGAAAAAACATCGGACATTATTTCGTATATGAAATGTAAAATTTGAGCGTCTTGTAAAAAACATCGGACATTATTTCGTATATGGTTCGGGGGTAGAATCAGCATGCTTCCTCTTTTTTGTGGGTGCTACTTCTTCCAATGATTGACTATTGTGAGATAATAGACACTTATAATCAGCATTTTCAAAGTCCGGTAACCATGACAATAGTTAGAAAGTGCAAACCTTGCTGGAAAAGACATGGATCTTGGTGGGGCATCTTCCTGTAACGGCATTATGGAGCTTTGAGCAGAATTGGTTTTCTTCACTCTTTTCTTCGGTGTTCCCCTACAATAACCAAATACAATTAGTAATGTGAAACATTTAAAAGTAGAGAAGATAAAAAAAGCAACAGATATTACTTGATAGCTTTCATGGCAGCAATATCTTCCGGGTTACCCTTCTTGCAATTATGCCGGTGATGTCCATAGTCCAAACAAATGGGACACTTGTGTTGTCCTTTTTTGTTCTTATCAGTGCTACCTTTAAACCTCTCGGTTTTAGGCCTACCCGCTACAGCTTTCAATAAAGGTGGGTGCATGAAAAATCCATGTGTAGCTTTCGGCCATTGTGTCTTGTCGGGCATAGCAGGAATAAGTTGACAATATGCAACTTTAAACTTATCAATGGAGTAATACAAGTCAACATATTTCTCAATTGGTTCATTGGCAAGTGATGTGATGAATGCTAGTGCGTGGTTGCAAGGAATTCCAGAAACCTGCCATTCTCTACAAGAACATGTTCTATCACGTAAGTTGACTACAAACCGGAATCCACTACCTCCCATTGCAGTCACTTCAGCCACTTCTTCGAACATTCTTCCACTTCCAAGTCCAGTTCTCTACTTCTCTCATTTAATTGTTTGATGATGTGGGGAAGAATCAAGCCATCAAGTTTCTTTGATATTTTCCTTCGTTGATTCCACTTGACCATTAGCAAGCTGTCTAAACTTATCCATGAAGTCATCCAAGTTCAAGCACTTGTGATGTTTAATCCAATTGTTGAAGGATTCTGCAAGGTTGTTGGTCACATAATCAACCTTGGAAATAGTTGAAAATTGACTCCTTGTCCACAATCTAGAATGCCACCTCCTCGGATAATTAGTGGCAGTTGGCTTTGCTCTCTCCATTGCTGCCCAATGTTTCTCAAACAGATAAGAATTCCAAGAGTAAGCTGCTGCCCAAAGATGGTCATCAAACACCTTTCCATGGTGTCTCTTCTTAAAATTGTTCACCAAATGAAACATACATTCCCTATGTTCAGTAAATGGAAATATTTTACTCACCCCTTCCATAACAGGTTGTCCGGAATCGGTGCATATGGTTAAGCCCCGTGGTGATCCTATGGCCTCTCGAAGATGAGTCATGAACCATTCCCAATTTTCATTAGATTCTGAATCAAAAATACCGACGCAAACCGGATACATCCAATTGTGCCCATCAACAGCCGTAGCACTAGCCAACTGCCCCTTGAACCGGCCTGTCAAGAAGGTGCTCGTCTCATCGCTAGGTAAGGTCTGCAACCACTAAGAAATCCATCTATGCAAGGTTTCAATGCAAAAAGAGCCTTCGAAATCTGACCTTGCTGTTGATAGTGTGATGGTCAATAATTACTAAGCTACCAGGACAACAACTCTCAACTTGTGCTTTGAATCTATATAGGTTGTCAAAACTACTGTCCCAGTCACCATAAAGCTCTTTCAATGCTAGGGCCTTACCCATGTAGACTCTTTTGTATGGAATATGGATCTTATGGTGTTCTTTGAGTTTCTTTTGCAATGCTTTTGCCCCCAAAGTTGCATCATCAATGAGAAAGTCCTTCACCTTTTCACATATCCAAAACTTGGTTGCATTCTTAATATTCTTCTTCCTTCTTGTACTAGAGCAATCATGAGCACAAGGGTTTATTTTAACCTACAAAAGATTGACATATAAATCACTTTACAACATACAAGAAACATATACAATGACATAAATCTCATGAAAATATACCTTCACAGATGCATCCGTCCGATGTGGTGGATGCAAATATCCTCCATGGACAGTTGTCCTCGACTTTCCTTGAACAATATGCCCTAAATCTCTTAGGTGCACTTTTTTTAATATTGAACTCAAATTGATGTTTAATTGCATGCTGTGCTATAGCCAGTCTAAATTCCCTCATATCACGATAAGTGGAACCAAGCTGTCATTGGAGGATCATTAGGATCATATTCTATAGTAGGAGCATGATTTTCCTCATTATGTGCCACATCCTCATCACCTCCTTCTTCATCCTGGATCTCATCATCATCAGCACTTTCATTATCATACTCAGAATCATCCACATCCATCTCACTACCAACATCTTGATCCTTGTCATCATCAACGAAAAAGGCACTATCTCAAAAGCATTAACAGGATCATTGTGGTACTGCATCTAGGTACATATCCTCTTCATCAACACCAACATGCTCATTATGTGGTAATGGATTCCTCAAGTAACTATCCTCATCACAACCTTTGTTCTGATTCGGCAGATCATCGACATCGAAATCCCACTCTATGATTGGCTCATATGTATCGAGCAGGGCCACAGTATAGAAAAAACATGACAATAACCTTGCTCTTGCAATGCTTACTAAACATTGCCATCAAGTCTTGATCGGATGTTATCTCTGGAAAGGATTTCTGATCTTCATCATAATATTGAACATGAGGCACTTCCAAATAACGAGGAGGATACTTGTCTACCACTGATTCAACAAGATCCTTAAAATTTGTCAAGTCTGAATCCACAGTTATCTCAAAACTGAAACATTTAACATCCTTTCTAGCCTTCTTAAGATTTCCCACCAATTTAATTTTCAACAAGAATGTTGTATTAGGATCCATCCTGTAATTTAGCAAACTAAGTCGACAAGCTACAATTTATAGTAACCGAATAATTGATGGAACAATTTGTGACACTTACCCTTCGCTGCAGACGTCCGGAACCTCGTCGCCCGTGCGGGCCGCGGATCTGGCCGCGAGGCCCCTGCCCGCCGCGCTCCTGGACGCGTCGCTCCCCTGCTGGCCGCCCCGCCGCGTCGCAGCTTGCCGCGCCCGCCGCGCCGCTGCTGGCCGCGCCCGCCGCGCCCTCGCTGGCCGCGCCCCGGCCGCCTCGCTCCCCGCTGGCCGCGCCCGCCGCGCCCCGGCCGCCTCGCTCCCCTGCTGGCCGCGCCCGCCGTGCCGCTGCCAGCCGCGCCGCTGCGCAGCTGCCGGCCGCGCCCGCCGCGCCCTCGCTGGCCGCGCCCGCTGCGCAGCTGCCGGCCGCGCCCGCCGCGCCCAGCGCCGCCTCGCTCCTGGCCGCGCCCGCCGCGCCCTGCCAGGATCGACGGGATCCATCGAGCCGCCGCCACCACGCAGATCCACTCGATGTCCAAATTTTTTTCGATTTCGTGCCGCACGGTCGCACGGGTGAGACTGGAAGGGTAAAGGGTACAAGCGTAATTCGTTTCTGGGCCACGCTGGAAGTAAACGGCGCATAGTAACGGACTGGACGGAAGGGCCTCGGGAGGAACACAAAAACGAAACTGGGCCTCGAGAGGAAGTTTTATTTTTCGAGGCCATAGAAAGAAGGCTCATTTTTTGGAGGCCATACAGGGAATTTTCTCCTTTTTAATTTGCACGCTGTCCTGAAATCGTCGACAAGAGCCAACAAAGAAATCACCAAAGTAATAACGACTCTACCGAGAGTTGAGTTGCGTAGATATATATAATTAACAAGAAAGAAGGAGGGCTTTCATGTATTCTTTAGCTCATATGTTTCCACATTATTGTGGAGTTTGCTTGTATTATTATTTGTTCATTACTGCCTGATACCTCTTATACCTAGATCCAGTGTAAATTGTTAATTGCAAGAATACTGTGACTTAGTTATATTGAAGGAGCTTCCTACTGTACTATTTAGGAGTTGATTTGACTAGGGGTGTCACATGCGATGCTCCATATGAATGGTCAGACAAAACCGATTCAGAATGGGAGTTCTAGAAGGGTCAGTCCAGTGAAAGTTTTCATGTAAGTATTGTCACTCTGTTTTCAACACATCCAGGGCTCTTAGCTAGATTTTTTTTGTTCTTTCCATGATCGGTTCTGTTTAGCTCGTGGATGCCGTGATTTGTTCCTTTGATGATTGTGTTATTTCGCGAACAAGCCTCCGGCCTGGTGGTGAAGGCGCCCGAGTGGCAGCCCACCGGTCTGGGGTTCGATCCCCAGATCTCGCACCGGCTGCAAAAAATTCCCTCGCCTTTCCCAATCAAAGCACTAGGTAAAGACTCGCGCCATAGCTCACACGGCCAGCTGAGTCCCTGTGTATGGTTGGGGAGGGGGTTCGGGAATTTTCTCGACCTGCGTGAGAAGGTCTTCTTCTTAGCAAAATACCCGGGGGCCGTCATACCCCCGCGGGTCGAGTTTTGATGATTGTGTTATTTCAAGTGTGGAAACACGTTATTAATATATGTGGAACTGAACAATAAGGATGTTACATGGGTTGTAATTTTCATCCTTCTGTTCTTTTTTCATACTAGGCTAAAATTTGAATATAGCATAACATAGATAACTTTTGTTCTGAACTGTTACTAGAGAAAGATTTGCTTTTGCTGTTACTTACATTTGTAGTCTCTGGTTCATGATTAGACTTTTATCAAGGTACAAAGAGCACCAAGTAGCAGTATTTTAATCTTTTTACTTTCTTATAACTGAACTCCTGTACTCTAGTTTGCTCCATTTTCTTTTGCAGTGATCTCAGATTTTCCATTTGCATTAAATGCTTGAGCAACATCACATTAGCAGCAGGTTTGAGAAGACCACCCTCATGGTTGATTGCAGCACCCATGCCATGGCCCTTATCTGACCACAAGAAGATCTCAGATCCCAGTCACTTCTCATCACAAAATCAGCATTGTTTCTGTCATTGTATTGTAGCATTTTAGAAGTAGATAAACCATGTGCAATCTAAGCACACTGCACTTCTTTTTTATGTTAGAGTTTGAAGTTTCAAGCTGGATAAACTGCACTTCTTTTTTATGTTGTCTTCGAGATGTTTAATTAGACTGAAAATACCGTTCTTTTTAGATTGGAAATTAAGTTGCTATCTCAATATATTCTTTGGTGATCTGTAACTGTAATTGTAGCGATTTGGTTTCCCTTTACTATTGATCTGTAATGGTATGATGGCTTCCTGCTGTAATCAAACAGCTGCTGCCCAACGGCTAATCTGGCTTTGGAGCTAATCATTCATTTGAACCTATCTGCAGGTGGACAGTACTACGAAGATGCTCTACTTCTGCTTTTAAAGTTTCAGAGATGAATTAAACAGCATGCTTGCGAAATAACATGTATGATTTAGTTTCAGACTTAGTTTGACTTTCTGAACTTCTTTTCACTGTTTTTTTTTGTCATGGTATAAGAAACTCTCATGAAAGCACGTTAAGATAAGCAAATGCACAAATACTTACCTCTACAGATTTTGTATGAGCTTCTCGTCAGCTTTTGTATGGGCATCTAAAGATCTTTTGTTATGAACAATAACTTCACTCTGTAATTCTGATTTTTCTGCGAGTAAAACATGTAAATGGAGACAATATTGATGCAATATTGTAAGAACTAAAAATGTTCAGATCCTGCTGCTAGATGGCCGAACTCTGAAGAGCATAAGATATCTTCGATCAATCTTAACATGATTACATGACCACACAAAATTTCCACAGATTTTGTATGAGCATCTCATCAGCTTTTGTATGGGCATCTAAAGATCTTTTGTTTTAGAAATCTAAGGACCTTCTGTTGTTGTAAGCATCTGTTCTCCAAGGCTGCCATTTCAAACAAAGGGTTGATTCTCATTTATTTTCTGCATTTCAGGTGCATGAGCTCAGTCAGGAACTGGAAATGCTTTGTATGAGTCTATGAGATGCTTGATGAATATCATTTAGATGATAGATGGCTTTTTTCATTGCAAAACGCTCTATATACTTTGCTTGGATCGGTGTAATTTATGGTACAAGTACCAACTGTGTCGAGCGTATGCATTTCTTGCTTAATATCTATCAAACTCTGTAAACTACGTACTGCAGTGCTGGGCTTATTGTAGTGTAGTCATTTTTCTGAATTTTGTTACTATTCTGTTGAAATTAAGTCTCTATGAGGCCTGTCGAATATAAGTTTGGATGCTTCTCTTAGTTCTGTGGTGATTATTCTGAATTCTGTCTTGATTATTTTTGAATTCTTTTACTAACCGGCCGGAATAAATCAGACTTTACCGAACAGTGTGGTGGTGTTCGCCGGAACGAAAACCATTTGATTTAGCAAAACTGGCTGGTTGAGTGAATTAGCCTGATTCACTCAATCTGGTTGCAGAACCATTGAGGCCTAGTTCGGTTCACCCAGAAGCGAACAAGGCCTAGGCTCTTCGATCTTGTTTTGTCTTCGTGATCTGACGGCTGGCGCGGCGCGGCAGTTCTTGAAGGCACGGAGGTTAGGGTTTGCTACTTGAGAGTTTGGTTCGGTCTTCTGGGCTCAAATGGGTCGCATTAGGGATGGGCCTAGAATCTGTTCTTGGGCTCAATTTGGATGACGATTACGCGGTAGGCTCATTACCAGATGCTGCGGACTGAGCCCAAGTTCCGAAACAACCATAATTTAAGACTCAAGTGGCTCATTACTTCGGCCCAAGCACGGCCCGACAGCCCGGCACGAATTTACTTCGGGCCATGCCGGACTCGTGCCGTGTTTTGTTTTTTGCGTGCTTCGGACCCACGGAGCCCATTTGGACAGCACTACCAGAGTGCTGCTATCAAAGCTGCCTCTTGAATTCTGTTTGTCGATAGGTTTCTGAACTGCCTCTTGAATTCTGGTGTTCGTGGCATGGTGAGGCGCCGCGAAGAGATGGTAGCGCATGGAACGCGGGGGAGGAGAGAGCGGCCGACAAGCGCTGCCCTTGTAGAGGCCTATCGGCGTTGGACTAGGTTTGGTCGGTATTTGATATCCCAACCAGGGTTCGAAGTCCGGCCGAGAATCACCCAAGTGGAGGCCCATGCGGCTATGCAGCGGGGCATCGTGATTTCAGCGTGCAATGCTCAAACACTGTCATGCCCATGCTGCTATGCGGCTATGCCAAAATCAGCAGCAAGGTTCAGGCTTCAGTTTACCAAGTTGCTTCTCCCGGATGCATGTGTGCATTACCAGGATATCGTTGTATGGACTGAGTACAGTGATTGACTTACAAAGCGTATCTCCTTCCAACCCCTTCTTGAAGAGCTTAAATTCTCTTGACATTATAATGTTGACAGTTTTTTGAATTACTAGTGTTTTGGGCCTAAAAATGTTGTTGCACTTTTCTTAAATCAGCAGACCATGTTCAGAAAACAGTTGATAACACTGTTTAGATAGTGGAAACAAATCTGAAAATCTGAAGTTCTCAACACGGTCTGCTAATTTCAGACAACAATGTAGCAACATTCAGAACTTCAGATAGTTATGCTTACGGCCCTTGCGCTGCCTTTTTTCAGAAAATATTATCACAATAAGCTGTTACAAGCGAAAGCTGCGACAACATTGTGTGATTATTGGGCTATTGAATTCGAATCACCAACAGCTCTTGAAAAAGTTAGGGTCACAAAATTACAGCCTTTTCTGCATGGGTGTATGCCGATGCACACTGTAAAATGCCAGAAATCGCAAGAGCGGTTGCCGTAAAATCCACATGAATGATTCTGAGCACATATGGATAATCGTATTCATACCACAAGAGGATAAAATCATACAACTGAATTAAAATGATTTCAGAATAAATACCCAAATTTTCTGAATGAATGATTATGTGAAATCATTGTATATAATCAAGATCAATCAATTTAACATGAAAATATATACATCCTGTCAAATAAGCTTACATCAAATGGCTTAATTCAACAACAGAAGATATGGGGTCTTTCCAGCTTTTGAAACACTATCCAAATAACCTCTCAAGAACTACTCCAATCTTATTTTACACTAAAGGTCTTGATTTAAGAGAAGAATGATCCTTCCAGCTTCTAGAAAAACTACTTGAAGGATGTCTGAATAATCCTAACTTACATCAGATTTTCTTATCTGGACAACAGAAGATATGGGGTCCTTCCAGCTTCCAAAAAAAAACTACTCGAAGAACCTCTGAAAACTACTACAAGCTAACATCAGACGGTTTAATTCAGCAACAGAAGATGTGGGTCCTCCCAGTTTCAAAAAACTACTCAAAGAACCTCTGAGAAACCACTCCAAGATAGTGGTCACTAGGGAAAAGAAGCCATCGGTCAGGCCAAGCAACTGATCAACAACTCCACGAGGCTGGGCCGCCGCACATTGGAGAAGGCACTGGCGATGGAAGGAATGGCACACCGCACCCATACTGCACGCCACCGGATCCAGAGATGGCCCAATCACTGTCAGTGGGCAAGGCGCTCATGAAATAATTGCGGTCAGAGCAGGACACCGCCGTGTCATATCCATTTGAGGCCCTGGCATCAAACTCGTCGCACGTGGGAAAGCCTCCGAGTAATGCATTGCCAATGGAGCAGGACGACGGCATTGTGTCGTACCCTGTCAAAGGACTAGAGATCTCAGCACCTGGTGCACACTGTAGCAATCCTGAAACGTTGCTGCAGCTGTCGTCTGTGAAGCTTCCATTGTAGCAGTACTCTAGCGCAGGAGGAGCACCGCCATCCATCAGGAATCCAGAGTCAAACGATGCCATATCACCCTGTGACGCCTCCTGCTCAGGAATCAAAAAGCCGGTGGGAGACTCCATCACGGAGCTGGTGACATTCTCCTGTGATGTATCAGCTGGTTTGGGTGAGAAGCTGCAAAGTGCCCTCAATGCCAACGCGAATTTTCTACAACCCCTTGTACGTGCACCCCCTCTACTGTTGCTAACGCCGTCAATAACTAACATGCTGCCCATTCTCTTTCCTCTTACTTTAACCATGGTACTTCTCGTACTTCGTGCCTTCTCACACCACTAGCAACCGGCTGCTCGTCTCTCCTTGATGCTCCTCGTAACTACCCATCTTTCTTGGGTACCGTCAGCATGTTATTTTATTAGAGTCATAATAGATCTTTTGGACCTTTTATTCACTAGTACATATATTCACCACGAAAGTATGCATTAGACAATAAAAAATAAAAAATGTGTATATAATATAAAAACACATAAATATATAATATAAATTATGTAAAAGAATATATATTTTTTCAACATATATCATTTTAAATTATTCGAAATAAAAGACAGTGCAAACTCCAGATAGTGCCAATTAATTTTGTTGAGGTAGCCACCGTAAGGCGGCGAAATATGAGAAAAGGAAGTACAAAGACAATAACAACATAACATGTACTGATCGTTGACAATATCATATAGTGATCAACTTTCAGATGTTCGTCGAAAAGCGGTGAAAATATATATTTAAATAAAGTATACATATTGGTCACGGACTATAACATGTATAATAATGGTCAACTTCTGTCTTTTGAACGAGTCGCTGCAAGCGGCGAAAATATATATATAAAAAGGAGGTATAAAGACAGCAACAAGTACAATATGCATTCATCGATGACTACAAATATATAGTAGTGATTAACTTCTAGTTTTAAAATAGTGTCTTATTAGGGTCTAAAATTTTTAATTTACACGTAGGTAATGGGTTAAAAGGAAAAAGTCTGAGATAAAACTATGCGGATAACGATGGTATTAACTGAAAGAAATTACGGACATCGAGTAGTTTTTACTGGTTATAAAAAAAGGATGGAGCCGATGGACTAGAACTTTTGCCGTGTACTCAACGAGGAAAAAGAAAAAGCGTCAGCACATTCTGACAGGGGCAAAGCACGGACGGCATGCACCGTGACCGGCCGTCAGTTGGAGAGAATCTCGAGTTACGGATGTGCGGCTACTTCAGGACGATGTGCGGCTACTACAGGGGGTGTACGAGCGGACCCCCGGACCAGCCGATTTTCGCCCTCAATGCTGCACCGATACTGTCCTGCTTTGGTTCGTCCCATAAGCTCAGCACACTCGGCTCCTCTGTTTCTGCCATTGAGCTGGAAATAGTTTCTGGCTCGAGAATCAAAAAGCTTGTGGGAGAGACTGCTGTGGATGTATCTGGTCCTGGCAAGAAACTGCAAACTGAGCTCAATGTTGCTGCACTGGTCTTGTCCTGCTGCAGCAGATGTGGTTCCTCCCAAAAGCTAAGCACGTGCTTCGGTGTGTCATTGGACGCCTCTGTTCCAGCCTCGGAACTGGGAATAGCCACCGGAATTGCAACGATCTTGCCCTCTGATGTTTCTGCTTCGGCCCTGATGCGCTGAATAGCCCCAGATATAGCGTCAGTCCTGTCCTTCAACGCGATCGGTGGCATCGGAGCAGAGGGAGCGAACAGCCGCCGCTTCACGGGAGCTGAAGCCATATCATCCTCGTTGCATTTCCTCTTGCGCGCTGGCTTCGCTACGGATCTGTCCGCGCGACGCGAAACGGCGTGACCCTGGTGAATCTTGCAAAGAACCAGTAGTATCTCGCCGCCTTCTTGACCCAGGCCGCTGAACTCCCACATGGACCACCCAGACCGCCTCCCTCCCGTGACCTTGTACGAGAATAGCTGTCGATGCCCGACGCGATTGCCCTCGTCGTCGAGCACGGCCTCGGGAGCATGCTCCGAGTGCCATGTGCCGATGCCACCACCGACCCTACGGCATCGACGGCTGTCTTTGCTGCTCTTCGTCTTCACGGGGGTGAAGAAGAGCCAGGAGCTCGCCTCCCCTGCCTCGCTGGCACGGGCTGCAGCCCCGCCGTGAGCGCGGCCGGCTCGGCGCCGTAGATGTCGACGTCGTGGAAGTACGCAGCGCCGGAAGACGGGAGCGGCTCGCCAGCAATTCGGCGGCGGAGGTACACCGTGATGAGCTTGTGGTTGGGCGGGGTGAAGGAATGGTCCTCCGGTGGTGGCGTCTCCATGATCGGCAAATTCTGCGAGATCGGGAATCGGACGAAGGGTGGCGGCGGAGATGAGGAAGAGGAAGGCAGGGGGATGCGGGGCGAGAAAGAGGCCGGGGAAAATTAGGGTTTGGTAGCCGCCGCCGCTGCCTTCCTTTTATTGGATCGATTAGGAGGGGCTCGGAGAATTTTAGGTCTGAGAGGTGAGAGCGGTTACTTGCTCTTGACGGACATGGCGCGGGAAAGACAGTCTGGCGGGAACCCCGCGCCAAGTAGGTTGCGTAAGTTCGGCCTTTGGGCCGTACTGTATGTCCATTAGCCTTCGCGGCTGAACCCTTTTTTCTCCGTTTTTTTTCTTTTTTCCCCATCTTTTGCATGCTGGGCTCCAAATACCCATATACACTTACGAACACTCATGCCTGTAAATACACATATGTACATGCAAAGCACATTCTTCTTGAAATTTAGAGTAAGTTTGGGAGAACTACGAGTATTTTCACAAAATTATTAAAGAAGTATAGATTTAAGGTACCATTTCAGAAAACTACATTTTTTTTTACAATTTCTCAAAGAAACTACAATTTCTAGCTCTCCCTCAAAAACTACAACTACGGCCCACTTGTCAGATTAGAGAGGGAGATGACTCAAATTTGTAGTTCTTTTATAAATTGTACACAAAATATGTAGTTATGTGAAATTGGATCTTAAATATGTAGTTCCTTCATAATATTACCAAAATATCCGTAGTTCTTTGAAATTTACTCAATAAATTATTCGTCATTTCAACGAAATATGTAAGGGATAATACCTTCTATGCCATTACAATTTTGCTCAAAGCCTTATTTGCCACTGCAAATGTGTTTATCGCTTATATGCCATTGAGTTACAATTCCTTACCCTTCCATGCCATTCACGTCATTTTTTAATCTTTTTTCAATAAATATTTTCTCGTAATGACCAAAATATCCTTCTTCAACCTCTCTCATTTCTCCCTCTCCAATCCGGTCATGGAGGCCACCGAGCTCATCTTCTTCTCCTCCCCGCAGCCCACGGCGGCGATACCCCCCTCCCCGCGCGAGCTCGCCAAGCTCAACGCGCGCTTGGCCATGGCGGCGGCAACCAGCGAGATCGACGTGCGCTTCACCATGACGGCGGTCGCCGTTGATCTCGACGCGCGCCTAGCATGGTGGCGGCCGCTGCCGAGCTCGATGCACGGCTCGATGCACGCTTGGCCATGGCGGCAACTGCCCGTCGAGCTCGGCGTGTCTACGGCCATGGCTGCGTCGTGCCGCCCGTACCCCCCGCCCCCCCCCAACCCCACCCCACACACAGAGAAAGGAGGAAAGGATGGCGGATGAAGAAGACAGGGGCATTTCTATCCTTTCACAATAAGAAAAAAAATAAAAATGACATGGATGGCAAATAAGGGTAATAAATTGCAACTCGATGGCATAGAGGGGATAAGCATATTTGTGATGGAAAATAAGGGTCTGAGAGAAATTGCAATGACATAGAGGAAATTGACCCAATATGTAAATTCTTCATGTTTTCTACCAGCTAAAAAAATCACTTTTGTCTTGTGTTGGCCATGCAATTTATTCTGACCCATTTTAACGTTGTAACCTTTTAATGGTAAACGGTGTCAGGTCCGCCCTTTCGAAAATTCACTTTAATTATTGGAGCCTGACCATCTAGTCAAACATTAAAAGTGGGGCTAAGCATTTTGTTAATTCAGATATGTTGGTTTAGTTTCTCTATTTTCAAAAGTCAAGTTTCTGAAAACAAAATTTTATTTATCCCAGGAAACACTAGCAGCGGCTGAACCTAATTAACCTACTCTTAATTATGCTTGAAATCGCAGCGATGCACTGGTGAAGAAGAGAACACTGGATTGTCATATGAAGAATTTAAAATTTTCAAATGAAGCGTGCTAATCTTACTCATGGCAGGCTGGGCTTTATCACAGATTTTGCCATGATCGAAACTTTTGCCACTAATGTATCAACTTTTGGCACAGCAATGGCCATTCCTGCAGGAATCATCCAAAAACTGACCCATGATAGAATACCTCTACCGTCCCCGTTTGAGCCCCAAAAATGTGCAACGCAAGCCCCTGCAAAGGTTCATCTCAGTAGCTAAGCTATGCCCCCATAACGTGCAAATCCCTCCAATTCCTCTGATGAAGTGATCATTTGCTGACTTAAAAAAGGTGATCATGTGCCTTGGGGTGGCCAAAGCATTGTTCCCATCCACACTTCACAAACCATTTTCAGATTGTTGCAGAACAACCGTGACTCATTATCTGCTTGACTGCTTACCCAAGCATTGCAATGTTATGCCATCAGCTAGTATATGTTGGAAATGATCTGTAGGCAACAGAAAAACGTGTCAGACTTTTGGAAACAAAAGATAATGAAAATAATTAAAAGATAATTAAGGAATTAATTAATGACGCGTTTGTTGCTAATCAACATGCAGATCCGCGATTATAGCGCCATGATCGTAGGCGCAACCAACTCATGGTTGTGGCGCCGGATCCGAGCAGCGCCATATAAAAAGGGGGTCGGCATCACACCGACGACCACGTTTTCATTGTGACCCAAAATCCCCCACATTCCCGATCGCTAACGGCGCTGGATCGATCCGAAGGCCGCTGCCGTCTTCCTCCCTCTCCAGGACGCCCGGCGACCGCGTCTGCGCCGATGGCAGGGCGAGTGCCGTTGGCGCCCGAAGGACGGCGGTACCCGGAACGACTCCATCGAGCCGCCGCCGCCCTGCTACGACTACACCCTCCGAGATGCGGGATCCGAACCCAGGTCACCCATCTAATGCTTCCGCTGTTCATGTTTGATGCGTTTTATGTGTGTTCAAATGTCTAGGCCGGTAGATCTTTATGTCTAAAGTTCTAACATTTGATACCGGAGCCTACTAGTTTCAGTTTTTGAACCGTTTATGTTGCATCTATGACCTGGGATTGCTAGATCACGCCTTAATTAGGTTAGTTGATGCGATTCATGTTTAAGCCCCCCTGATTTCGCATCAACCGAGGGTGTTTATGTTAAGTGTCTATGATTAAGTGCTTAATTAGAAGTAATTAGATCATGTTTAGGCCTAATCATCATTAAGTGCTTCTGAATTAGGCTCTAATTACTCGGATTAGGATTAAATGTTAATTGCAACTAGGGTTTCATGTTTTTAATTTAAGAAATAAGAAGGAGGGGATGACGCTCGGGAAACCGAAACCCTAACCCTAGAATCAAGGGGATATGAGACCTAACCTTTGAGCTCACTCCTCGGAAGTGTGGGGATCCACACGGCACCTCGGTGCCGTGCCCGCACGGTTGACGTCCGGCTCGCCGTCACGAACCGGTCGTGCCGGATCCGCCGATGCGCCGCCTCCCGGAAGCGCGCGGCGCTCACGCCGGTGCTGCACGCGCCGGCTCGCGCTCGCACGCCGCTCATGGCCCGCGCGCAGTGCTCACGCGCGCCGCCTTGCGTGCACGCCGCACGCCGCTCGCGCGCCCTCCGTGCGCCCGTCGCGCATGCTCGCGCGCATCCGGATGCGCCGAGGCCGTCCGCGGCCAACCCGGCCACCTCACGCTACGCGCGCATCGCGCGCTGCGGCCATCGCTCGCGCTGCGCCGTGGGCTTCTCCCCGACCGCGCCCGCGCGCTGCCTCAAGCCCCGCGTGCTGCGGCTCCGCGCACCACGCCGGTGGAGGCGTGGACCAAGTGCCGCCGCACTAGGGCCGCGCGCCGCCTCACGGGCCGCCGCGCCGGGCCGGCCGCCTCACTCGCCCTCTCTGCGGCGCGAGACGGAGAAGAAAGGGGAGAGGAAAGAAATGAACTTAGGGTTTGGGGTGACCCGATTTTTCGGTGCTATATACTCCCTTCGATCAATCCGAGGCGTCCATCAAGAACGGACGGTTAAGATCGCTCCTTGATCGGGCCTGCATACCCCTTATGACCTATTGGGCCCGAGGCCCATGCGGGAGCATGCGAGCGCCCTAGATGGGCTGGGCCGGATGTTGCTCGGGATGCTAAGTTGTCTCAGCCCGATAATGTGTTATGTTTTTTCAATTTCCAGCATTTCTAATTAAATTTGTTTTCGTGATTTTCATGCCATAAATAGAATAAATGCTAGAAAATTACGTAAAATTGTTGGGAATTTTATGACAATGTTTCCGAATAAATGGAACCAACGAGAAGTTTATTTGGAGATATTTTATTATTGTTTT
Organism: Chloris gayana; assembly: GCA_031894775.1. Classification (NCBI taxonomy): domain Eukaryota; kingdom Viridiplantae; phylum Streptophyta; class Magnoliopsida; order Poales; family Poaceae; genus Chloris; species Chloris gayana. The sequence continues at coordinate 18,349 of JAUNZO010003305.1, read as the reverse complement.
GGGATTATTTATGAGCATATGAGTAATTTCGACCAAAGTTGATTTTATTTATGTGCTTTTCCCATTAATTATGCTTATTTCGTTTCTGCCTAACGGTGACTCGAAATTAATTGTTTAATTATGTTGTATGTGATTAATCAAGCCAACGTAGATTAATTACATGTTTTATTCCTTTTAATTATGATTGTCATCACTAATAAAATCTTCATTTAATGTAAATTTCAGTGATGACGCCCTCCTACATCATGAGCTACCTGGACAAGGTAGAGAGGCTTGGAGGGACTAACTTCCCGAAGTGGAAGGGTGACATCCAGACTCATTCTTGCCATCATGAGCAAAGATCACTCCATCCGTGCTGAAAAGCCCGTTGCGCCGATTGCCATTGGTGATAACGACAACACCTTGGTCGAGCGCACACTTGCCTATAATAAAGAGAAGGCCACTTGGGATGAATCGATAGAGTTGCACCGATGATTATGCAGCACACTATCAACCCGGAGATCGGAGGAGCTCTTCCCAAGAATCCTGAAAATGCAAAGCGGTTCTTGGCTCAAGTTGAGGAGCATTTTAAGGGTTCCACTAAAGCACCGGCTAACACTCTCATGACCAGGATGATGACCTCTAAATACAATGGTCAAGGGAGTGTGAGGGAGCACATCATGAAGCTAATTGATGCTGCAAATCGGTTGAAGGACCTTGAGATGCCTCTTCCTGAAGATTACCAAGTCCACTACATCATGACTTCTCTCCCTAGTGTCTTTGAGAACTTCAAGATCAATTATAATGGGAGTGACAAGAAGTAGAGTTTGACTGAGCTCATAACAAAGTGCAGCGATGAGGAAGAAAGGTTGCGCTCCGAGAACAAGGATTATGTTAACCTTATCACTCGGGAGCTTAGGAAGAACTACAACTATGGGAAGGGCAACAAGTCCGGTGGCAAGTTCAACAAGAAAGGCAAGGGCAAGGGCAAAGGCAAGCCTTATGATCGCCCTAAGACCGATGGGAAGACCGAAGCCTCCACCTCCAAGAATGGTTCCACTTGTCACCACTGCCATAAGGATGGGCACATCAAGAGGGAATGTGATGAGTTCAAGGCTTGGCTCGCCAAGAAAGGTAATAATGATGATTATATTTCCTTCGTTGATGAGTCTCTTTTTACGCATTATTCCTCTAATACATGGTGGATTGATTCCGGTGTAACCGTTCATGTTACTAATTCCTCACGGGGATTGCTTATGACCCGAACCATCGCAAGGGGGAACGAAGCCTAAGAGTAGGCGATGGCAATGAAGCTCAAGTTGAAGCCGTCGGGACTCTTCCATTAGTTCTTCATGATGGCTTCGTCCTTAGATTGAATAATGTCCTTTATGTCCCCAGTTTGAAAAGAAACCTTATTTCTGTTTCTCGTTTAGATGATGATGGTTTTGAATGCACTTTTGGGAACAACAAATGCTTGCTTAAATTTAATGGTGAATTTGTTGGTCTTGCATTAAGGCAAGACATGCTTTATTTGTTGTCTCTTAATGAATTTCCTGTGATGAATGTATGCGATGTTGCAAATAAACGCAAGAGGAGTTTAACTAGTGATAATGAGACTTCATCGAAATTATGGCATTACCGTTTAGGCCACATTTCGAGGGGGAGAATGGAGCGTCTCATTAAGGAAGAGATTCTTCATCCACTAGACTTCTCCGACTTAGACCACTCGTGTTCAATGCATTAAAGGAAAGTTTGTAAAAAGAATAAAGAAGGGTGGAGCAACGCGTAGTTCGGGTGTCTTAGAAATAATTCACACCGATATATGTGGTCCTTTTAATGTAAAATCAGTTGAGGAGTTTAATTCGTTCATTACCTTCACCGATGATTTCTCTCGCTATGGATACATTTATCCTATAAAAGAACGATCCGAGGCACTTGATAAATTTAAAGTTTTTAAGGTCTGAAGTAGAAAATCAGTATAATGTAAAGATTAAAGTAGTGCGATCGGACCGTGGCGGAGAATATTATGGAAGGCACGCTCCTTACGGACAAATTCCCGGTCCTTTTGCAAAGTATTTGCAAGAAAATGGCATAGTCGCTCAATATTCGACTCCTGGCGAACCGCAGCAAAATGGCGTAGGCGTAGGCTGAAAGACGCAATAGCACATTAATGGACATGGTGCGAAGCATGCTTATTAATTCTACACTGCCGGTGAGTTTGTGGATGGAGGCATTAAAGACCGCCGCACACATAATTAATCGTGTTCCTTCTAAGTCCGTTGCTAAGACCCCTTATGAATTATGGACTGGTAGGAAACCGAGCATAAATTATTTGCACGTGTGGGGCTGTCCGGCCGAAGCCAAATTATTTAATCCACATATTGGAAAGTTGGATTCCAAGACTATAAGTTGCCATTTCATCGGTTATCTTGAGCATAACGATGAGGATAACGCGGACGATGAGATGCCACTTCCTAATGAGCAGATTGTGGAGCCTCAACACGTCCCTGCAGAAAATAATGAACCTCAACCCATTAGAAGATCGGTGCGAGAAAGAAGGCCCGCCATCTCAAATGACTATGTTGTATACATGAATGAAGACGTGTATGACATAGGAAAGGTGGATGATCCAATAACGTATAAAGGAGCCATGATGAGCGAAAACTCCAATAAATGGCATGAAGCTATGGAGGATGAACTAAGATCCATGAGTTATAATGATGTATGGGACTTAGTAGAAATTCCCGACGGAGCCAAAAAGGTAGGCTGCAAGTGGGTCTACAAAACGAAATTTGACTCGAAAGGGAAAATCGAACGGTTTAAAGCAAGACTTGTGGCTAAGGGCTTCACACAAAGAGAAGGGATTGATTATAGTGAGACTTTCTCTCCCGTCTCCAAGAAGGATTCATTCGGAATAGTGATGGCATTAGTAGCTCATTATGATTTTGAGCTACATCAAATGGATGTTAAAGCTGCATTCCTTAACGGTGAATTGCATGAGGACGTGTATATGGCTCAACCGGAAGGTTTTGCTATTGAAGGCAAGGAACATTTGGGATGCAAACTTAAGAAATCTATTTATGGACTAAAACAATCGTCTAGGCAATGGTACCTCAAGTTTGATGAAGTAATTAAGAAATTTGGCTTCATCGGTAATCAAATGGACAATTGCATATACGTTAAGACCAAGGGGAGTATGATTATCATCCTAGTACTTTATGTGGATGACATCCTTACGCGAGCAGCGACAAGAATTTGTTGCATGAAACAAAGCGGTTTCTCTCAAATAACTTTGACATGAAGGATCTCGGTGATGCCTCTTATGTGTTGGGCATTGAAATACACCGGGATCGGTCCAAATGTAAATTGGGACTATCTCAAAAGGCATATATTGAGAAAGTGCTTGAGAGATATAATATGTCCAAATGTTCAGCTACACCTGCCCTGTAGTTAAGGGCGATAAGATTGGAGCATCTCAATGTCCGAGGAATCAATAACGGATCGATCGAATGAAGTCGATTCCTTACGCTTCAGCTGTCGGAAGCATTATGTATGCTCAAGTATGTACACGCCCTAACTTAGCATTTATTACCGGGCTACTTGGCAGATTTCAATCTAATCCAAGTGAGGACCACTCGGAAGGCGACTAAGAAAGTTCTGCGCTATATGCAAGGGACTAAGCATTACATGCTCACTTATGAGAGAACCGATAACCTTGAAGTGATTGGTTATTCGGATTCTGATTTTGCGGGATGTGAAGAATCAAGAAGATCCACTTACGGATATGTCTTCACGCTTGCAAATGGAGCTATATCATGGAGAAGCTCTAAACAGAAACTTGCAACAGACAAACACTATGCAAGCTGAATTTGTAGCATGTTATGACGTTGTGGGGCAAGCTTTATGGCTGAGAAATTTCATACCCGGACTAAAGGTGGTTGACAGCATTTCTAAACCACTAACGTTATACTTGCGATAACAAGTCCGCGAGTCTTCTTTGCCAACAACAATAAGTCAAGTGAGGCTGTCAAGCATATTGACATTAAGTATCTTGTTGTGCGAGAGAGAGTTCACGACCGCGTCATTAATTTAGAGCACATAAGTACTAATGAGATGCTCGCGGATCCACTAACGAAAGGCTTACCACCCAATAAATTTAAAGAACATGTAGCCGGCATGGGTTTATTGGAAAGCTCTGTGATTGTGAACATAAGGGCCAAAACGACAACCAACTCCCATAATGACTAAATCACTTGAGGGGCTGTCCTATCAAGATAAGTTGGTGCATAGTACATACATGAGTGGCTTTGGGATTTTAACTCACCTTTGTTACTCATTATCTCTTTGTACTAATTTTTATTGAGAACGGATTTATGTTAGCCTAAAGATCAAAGGGGAGAATGTTGGAAATGATCCGTAGGCAACAGAAAAACGTGTCGGACTTTTGAAAACAAAAGATAACGAAAATAATTAAGAGATAATTAAGGAATTAATTAATGACGCGTTTGTTGCTAATCAACATGCGAGATCCGCGATTATAGCGCCATGATCGGAGGCGCAACCAACTCATGGTTGTGGCCCCGGATCCGAGCAGCGCCATATAAAAGGGGAGTCGGCATCACACCGACGACCACGTTTTCATTGTGACCCAAAATCCCCCACATTCCCGATCGCTAACGGCGCTGGATCGATCCGAAGGCCGCTGCCGTCTTCCTCCCTCTCCAGGACGCCCAGCGACCGCGTCTGCGCCGGTGGCAGGGCAGTGCCGTTGGCGCCCGGAAGGACGGCGGTACCGGAACGACTCCATCGAGCCGCCGCCGCCCTGCTACGACTACACCCTCCGAGATGCAGGATCCGAACCCAGGTCACCCATCTAATGCTTCCGCTGTTCATGTTTGATGCGTTTTATGTGTGTTCAAATGTCTAGGCCAGTAGATCTTTATGTCTAAAGTTCTAACAGTATATAATCAAATATTGCAGTGGATCTATCGGGTAGATAGTTTCACACCCATAATCAAAATATTAACGTGCGCATCCAATCTGGAGGACCGTAAAAGTGCTCCCAAAGACATGCGACCAGAACAGCCCATAAGCACACCAGACATTAACAAAAGTGCTCCCAGAGACATGCGACCAGTACAGCCCATAAGCACCAGACATTAACGGTACACCAGACATTAACAGTAACGAGGTTCATCTCATAGCACCAAGATATAGCATTCAATTTCGCATCCATGAACAAGCTAAAGACACTAGAATTGTAGGACAAGTACTCAACGACCATCCCCTAGCCTAGTGACGAGTTGTCAATAACAAGGCGGACCTGATGAGAATGAGATGTATCTCAAAGTTGCAAACTACCACATTGAAACAAGCACGCCAGTGCCCAGTTCCACACTATATAGTAATAGTAATCTAACCATTGGAAGGATTGACGCGCCGGATCTCCAAAGCATCAGCATTCCAGGCCTTACCCATCCACACTACATAAACCATGTTCAGAATGTTGCTGCAACCATAAACCAGATCAGACTGTTCAGAATGTTGCGGTAACATACACTATAGTAATTCTGCTTGCTGCCCGCAGAATTAGCCTGTAGAGATCCATGATTGTAGATGATCAAAGCCAGATCACACACCCATAAGCCAATGACATGCGACAAATAGGCACAAACACCACAGATTCATCTGGTCCATCTCATAACATAAACGAGAGATACATGTAAACTCTCAAGTTCACATCCACAAGCATGACACTGGACGACAAACACCTACTTGACAATCGCTACAGCAAGTTCCGATCCACTTGATAACACTAGACTAGCAGATACTGGCAGGTACTAGCTTGGATTGCAGAAAGCAGATAACAACCACGATAAACCACTGACTAACGATACTAGCGATAGGATGACGATGAATAGGCAATCCATGCTAAGCAGGCCGTTTTCATGCCCTCCAGCGGCGAGGGCGGTGGTTAGCCTGGCTGACGGTAATGTTGCGACCGCCGACCTGCTGGCCATTCATGCCCTGGATGGCACTGTCCATCGACGCCTTGTCATCGAACTGCACGAACCCGAAGCCACGGGACCTCCCGGTTTCACGGTCATACACCACCTGGAAAATAGAGGAAGGAAATCAAATGTTATCACCATACACTGTAGTTCTTAAGGAGGAAAAGACAGCTACTGTAAACTTTACTTCAGCTGAATTCAGGAAACTATTAAGCTGGCTTAATTTTAACACACGTTTATGAGATCTACAATTTAGGATATGGAAACAAAGCAAAGGCAACATATTTTAATCGCATATAACTAGTCGGATAACTCAACTGGCTTAATTTCAATCGCACATTTATGAGATCTAAAATTTAGCAGTATACTTCAGCTGAATTCAGGAAACTAAGCTGGCTTAATTTTAACACACATTTATGAGATCTACAATTCAGGATATGGAAACAAAGCAAAAGCAACAGATTTTAATCGCATATAACTAGTCGGATAACTCAACTGGCTAAATTTTAATCGCACATTTATGAGATCTAAAATTTAGGATATGGAAGCAAAGCGCAGGCAGCAGATTTTAATCCTGCATATTATTGTCGGATGTATACTTCAAAACAAGGTGAAAACAGCGTAGATCTACAACCGATAAGGCACAAATCCGACTTCTGCTGGGGTGAGCGTATATTATAGTTCCTACTAGATAGGTCGGATTTATTATTATTTAAAGATCATGAGGTCAGATCAACAGAAAATCACAACGAAATGTGGCGAGAGATTTTTGTAGGGGACCAGCCATTAGCTGGTTGGGGACAGGGGAACTCAGATCTACCCGGTGTCCGACACACAATCGCAACTAGAAACTAATTAAAGCGACACGAGCCAGATCCAAGCAAAGAAAACGATGGGAGCACGTGCAGATCCACAAAACAGAACTCGTTCTCGGGACAATCTACGAGGCCAAGTCCACGAACGGGAAAGATGGAGACGCGTAAGCAGTAGCCTATTGCTGACCGAGACGCTCACCTCGGTGCTGCAGGGGCCGTACGTGGAGAAGGCGTCCTTGAGCGAGCTCTCGTCGGCGGAGTAGGGGAGGTTGCTCACGTGGCAGCGGTACTCCGGGCCGGAGCGGTCCTTCCAGTCCGAGTCCCACCACGGCGCCGACATCTTCCTTGCTTTCCTCTAAACCCTAGGCACGAACGCAATGGGTGGGGATCAGGGGACTCGAGTCGCTTCTCTTGGATGCGGATAGCGATGGAATGCGTGGAAGGAGGAATGGTGCGATGATACACGGATATACTCAGGAGAATTAGAACCACCACCCCCGTGCCAGTACACGCGTGACCCAGGCCGCCACGTCGCCCTGATTTTTTACCATTGTACGATTCGGATCGTTGGCGGGTATGGCATTCGATTTGTTACCGTGTTTGGTGAGCGGTGATTCTCTCTTTGTCCTCCGCGTGTCCACGCTACACATGGCTACGTGGCTCGAAAAGATTTTATCCGCAGACTGCGTGTCTTCCTCCATTCCATATCGCCGCAGTCTCCCTCTCCCTCCGCCTCCTCCTCCACGACCCGGCGAATCCGCCGCGATGCCCCATCCTTCATCGCGGCGGCGCGCACCCCTCCTTTTCTGCTGCCCCATCTCTCTCTCTCTCTCTCTCTCTCTCTCTCTCTCTCTCTCTCTCTTCCGTGGTGAAGGAAGGGGAGGCAGGCAGGCAGGTGGCGCGTGGCCGTCGAGATCCCGTCGCCCTCCTCGTCCTGCTCTTCTCCTCCTTATCCTCTAACCATCGCTCTCCATCTCAAAGAACAAAAATGATTTCTCTTGCCTGGGATCCGCGGGGACACGGCAGGCAGGCGACGAAGGTGGCGATGGGCCTGGACGCTGCGGCATGGAGGCGGCTGGACGCGGCGGCGGCAGCTGGAAAGTGGCCTCAACAAATTATTCCAACTCGTCCCTTTATTTATCCCTTTTCCTTTCGTTTTTTTTCACTTCCTGCAGCATGGCCTGCTGCGCTGACGGTGCGCGTTGGGTCGGCGCGGCGCCCGGACTTGGTTGCCGCTGTGGGACACCAGAAGCTAATCACTGAACAAAACGGAGGGGCACAGGTTTGGAGTGGTGAGTTATCGTTTATTTGGAGGAATACCTGCTGGTTTGATGTAGCATAGACGGAAACACCTGCAGGGCTTACTACTAACACGTTGTGTTCCTGTATTTTGACAGGTTGCGGCACGGTTCAGTGAGGTTGTGACAAACTTGCTACTGCAGGGTAACAACATCGAGTTGAGCTATATCTGTTTAACGAATATCCCATGGAAAGATATCTTTCAAAATGTAAAAGTCTCTTAACAAATAACAATTTTGTTGCATCTTTTGTCTTTCAGACATTTTTAATCATAGCCACTCCTGACATTGGACATGAATCTATTCTCTGTATACCCATTGTTAGCATTTAATAATAGCCTATGTGCACCTGAATCTATACTCTGTTTGTAGATTAGAGGTGACACAACCCATGCTGTTGCAAACTCTGCTGCATCGGATGTACTATCTGCTGGATTATCTGCTGGTATGTTTGCTTCAGTTCTTACTTCTTAGGCTTCCTTGTACATGATGCCAGTAGAAAACTTGATTTGCAAAGACTTTCTGCACCAATTGGGGTCAGCCTAAGTAGAAATTCAATTCTTCTTTTTCTTGACAAGGCTAACTGCCAAGTACACATATTGACAAAGTAGAACATATAAAATTACTAAAGACAATCACCTCATATGAAGTAGAACATATACAGAGTTGACAGAAAGCTTGGGAAAGGAGGATTTGATCCCCTTACTGTAGTTGTTAAGCTCTATGTTTCTGCGCTATGGATCATTTTTTTCCCATGCTGTAGTGTACAATTACCATAATACTTTTCAAACTGTAGTTCTAAAGCATGTTACGGTCTTCTTCCCAAAACTTTATTTAGTTAAGTCTATTTCTTTTATTGTGCTTCTGAAGGACTCCACAGAATCATCTATTTAAAAGTGTACATCTCATTCCTCAAGCATGGTCTATAGTCTGATGATGTGATCATATCTCTTCGAAACATCAGATGTGGATTACCCAACCATACTTGCACCTGTTCATAAACACGTGGCTCATCATCAGTGGTAATACATGCAGGCTCTGGTGATTTCGAGTAGGCAGCAGTTCACTCTGTTTTATTTATTTTCTAATAACTTGTCACCATACTTGCACCTGTTCATAAACACATTGTTGGAGTTTATTTTGCATTAAGAGCAAGGTAATTTTTTAATTCTGTTTCTGACATGAGATATTGTTACGTTGTTAATTTATTATGTTAAATATCATTTGTACCTTTTTTGTGCATAGCTATAGACTATAACTGAAATTGCAGCATTTGTAGATTTTATTCAGATCTACCTTTTTTTATGCTTGTGACAATGAATGTTGAGTGGTGCTTTTAATTTCTGTACCTCCAAGTGTCAGCATTGAAAGTTGAATGGTTCATCTAACTTCAGAAGATAGATGAGTGTTTACTTCCTCAATTCAGAGCTTACGATAATGATAATAACATAATGTTTTGTTGACCATCGCATCGAGCAGTGCAGGGTTCTTTTTTCTGATGGTTTGAAGTTGTAAAATCAAGATTGTACAACTGGGCTTATTCCATCAGTTTGCCTCTTCATATACTCTTCATGGTTAACTCCCAGTTTTGTTCTATCGATGCCTGATGGATTTTAATTGGATTTTTGGTGCAGGTGACACACTGCAAAGTGAGGAAGGTGAGCTCCCGTCCTTGGCGGTACTCCTGTTCAATCTGACCAGCACAACCCTTTCCGCCGCCGTGGTGAGGCTGCTCCTCTTTTCTTCCTCTGCTTATTATTCTTTGACTCCTACCTGAGTTTCTCATATGCACCATCCCAGATTGAATGAGTATCATGTAAATATCTCAGTTCCCTATATTAACGGGGAATAGATTGGAGTTTGGAGAAGACTTGATTCAGATCGATGAATATAAACAAGCAAACTTAAGCACACTTAAATATTTGATGAACTGGGGTTATTGACTATTTAATCTGCAAAGGATACATTTCTTGTGTACTTATGCCATTAGACATTCAGTTCTAAACTTATTAGTGAGTAGTTTAGAAAACCCATCTTAGTCTATCTTCCTGTATTAATAATTGTAGGATTATGTGGACATAGTTTTTTAAAGGATATAGATAGAATAAATTCCTGCTGTTGTGTAATCAAAATAATACGTCTTATTCAATTAATTTTTTGTCGGCTATATGTTATGAAATGTTTATTTACCAGGTTATAGACAAGTCATATAGGCACAGAGGTATCTCTGTTACAAAAGTTTACTATTATGATATGTGTTACGTAGATTTGACCTATACATTATTTAGAATTTGCTTGGTTATTTTCCTGTCCTCTTTTTTTTACAAAGCCTCTTGGGATGAGTTTTGAGCTGCCCTATGCAGTGCATGCTTTGGTAACCATTCAAATATTCAAGTTCTATTATCATATTTCTTGGCAGAGTGGAGGTGAAGAAGGCGGATGCTCAGATGTTTAGTGGTTCATTGCACTCCTGAAAATCAGTACGTGAGATATTAAGAATGTGAGCCTCTGTTGTGCTTCTAAGTTAAGTTTCCTGTGTAAATTATTGTTCCACGTACTTGGTCTCTCTATATTTTTCTCTGTCAAGGACCATGATAATAATAGCTATTAGAATTTTAACAATACATTTTGTACATTCCATTATCAATGGAACGTGATGTTGTTTCCTTGCTGCACAACTGCACAAATGTCCAAATAAAATGATAAAGGAAAGGATGCATAGTTAATCATGTTTTTCTTCTGCATTATATTATTACAACCATTTATATGTTTGCATGAAAAAGAGGAACCATGTTCTTTTATGACCCTCAGGCAAGCAAATTTTGTTAATGAAACGACATTGTTTTCTGGATTTCAGAAATTAGCAAGGAATCTCAAGGCCTACCTATTTCTTTCATTCTGAAAAAAAAAACAATGGGTACTTACAGAGTAGTGTTAATATATTTGTTTTGTAGTCTTAAATATATACATGACTAGCTGGAAGGATCCTTGTATTTCCCTTTTTACAATGCAACTTTGAAACTTAATTTAGCAAATTAGAACAAAATGAGGTTTCTGATTCTCATAAATTTTTGCCTTCTACATTATTTTACCACGACAAAGCTACTGCTTTGTACAGAGCTATCAAGTGAAACAGCCAAATGCATTGATAGGTGAAAAAAATCGGTAGAGATTCATGTTAATATCTATCTAGAACCCGTTGTTCCTATGTTTTATGGCTTCATGTGGATTTAGTCTTTTAGAAAATAAAGTAAATGAACTAATTATAGCATATGATTGTTTCTTTACAGGTTAAGTGCATGCTCATCTAGAACATGTATGGATTATACAAGGCCTGTTGCATCCTTTTCATTCGGAAGCCCAAACAACTTCGAACAACTCTTCAGAGTGCTGTCTTGTCTGTTTGTGTTTTCTATTTCTTTTATACTGTTGTATAACGTTATTTCTGTTGAATCTTATTACGTACAGTTTCTCATGGTGTAACAAAGGAATTGCTTTTAGTTGTATTAGGCCCTGCCCGTTGGATATTAGGACATCACTATGTAAAAAACTGAGTTGTACGATTTATATGCTTTCTTGTGTTTTCTTAACAAGTCCTAGAACCTAAAATGAATCACGCAAGGGATGTCGGAGAGAAACGGTAGAGAATAAATTCGCCATCTCAACAAGCGGCGCGCAAGCGCGCCGGGTCATACTAGTTAGAACCACCACCCTGGGCTGAGTACCCGCGTGACCCATCGGGCCACGTCGTCTCGATTCACTACGCGCGTGCGATCCGGAATCTACGGCGGGTACGTGTGTTTCTTCATTTTTTCTCTGGTGAGCGGTTCCTGTCCGCGTGGCGTCTTTGCGTTCCTCTCGCCTGCGGGCGTGGCGTCCTCCGGCTCTGCTTCTTGCCACGCGCACTGGGCGGCCTCTTTCTCTCCTTCCCTTTCTTTCTCTTTTCTCCCGTCTTCCTGCCTGTCTTTCCTTCCTCTTTCTCTCTCTCTCTCTCTTCTTCCTTCCTTTTCTTGTTTCTTCGTCTTCGGTTGGATCAGAGGCAGGTTCGGATCTTTCTCTCCCCTGTTCTTCTTCTTCTTTCAGCTTCCATTTCACTTTTTCCCCGAATTAGAGAGGTTCCGTATCAATGCGAGCAGCAGCGCTTTCGGATCTGCGCTCGTGCGCGCGGTGGTGGATGCAAAGCGATTGACGTGATGGGGATGGGGTGGATGCGCCATGGTCCTCCACGATTCTGAGTTGTGCCGTTCGATCCGCTCTCGAATCAGGAGCAGGCACTCCATCCAGCACCTCACTGAGACACTACACGGGGTTGAATGAGCTCTTTTTATTTCCGTCCCGAACATGTGAGCACTGAGCACATCTCTTTCAAGCCCACGTGATGGCAGCGCAGTGAGGAGCCGGATTGGTGTCAAAATTCTTCTAAAGCTTTGCATCCAATGGTCAAATTAAGTACCAGCAGTGAAAAGCGATGCCCTCTCCCAAGGAAGGAAAGGGGCCTTGTACCTTCTCAATCCTCTTTTACTGCTCTACCGATTGAGGCACATGGCGTTCGGTACTGAAAGGAGAGAAAGCTGGTCGATGCTTGTGTTTTAGTTCGCCTTGCTCTGGATACTTACGTTATATGTCGCCTAGCTTATCCGTAATGCTTTATATTAATAGTAGATGAACATAAAAAATTTCCTTTTCTATTGGATGTGCACAAACATGTTACAGTTTCTCTCAATTACACAAAAAACTCTGGTTTCAACGTCGTCTGCTATTTCCTGGATTAAACCATAGCTTCTCAATACTATAGTTTTTTTTAAACTATAGCACCCAAACAGGACTTCATTCTTTTAATTTTTTTGCCTATCTATGTGGGTTTTGTGTTCTTCTAGACTGATGTTTTTCTCTGTCTTTGCAGGCTCTAGATTTGTTTTCCGAGCTGAGGGGTTGTTGCGTCATGGATGGATATGGGTGACGTATGGCCTTTCTTCCTTTTCTGAATGTTTGTTCTATTTATTATTTTTTCCCTGGTTTCTCATTTTTTGTTTTATTCTTCCTTATTTTTAGGTTTCCTGGGTTTCCTCTCCATTGACGGTCCTGTAGTCTGCTGTTTTACAGAGGCAAGTGATTCGCGAGCTATTCACTGTAATTTATACAACGTATTTTCTGAGTCATTTGGTATGAACACACAACAACAAAAATGGTTTTTAAATTTCCATTCAGACTGAACAAAACCTGCAGTTTTTGGAAAGACAATCTCTGGTAGATTATTCATAGTAAATAAAAAAGGGAATAGGTTTCTTTTTGTTAACCTGGTGCATCAATCTCATCTGGATTCTTTTAACAGAATTTGACTTATGATATTCATAAAACAATTGTACGAAACTGATTCAATAAATACAGATCCATATATGTATATGGTCAAAATATATGCACATGACCATTGATCCAATCAGATGTACCCAAAAAATTATGTAGAGCATTAATTACAAGATTCAAGAAAGCATCAATTCTTAGTCATTCAACAGATAAGTAGTAGTTATCCAAGGAACTAAAATGTAATTGTCGTGGCGAGAGTAATTTCAGGTCTTTTCCTTAATAAGATTCAATAGTTATGTAATGGTCTCCTGAACAAATACCTGCCCAAAAAAAAATCACAGCCTTGGTTCTTTTTCTTCTCAGCTTAGTGAGGTAGAGCATTAATTAGAAGATTCAAGAAAGCGTCAATTCTTAGTTATTCAACAGATAAGTAGTAGTTATCGAAGGAACTACAATGAAATTGCCGTGAGAGTAATTTCAGGTTTTTTCCTTAATAAGATTCAATAGTTATGTAATGGTCTCCTGAACAAATATCTACCCAAAAAAAATTTGACAGGCTTGGCTCTTTTTTTCTCAACTTAGTGAATTATCACCTTGATGAGTGATGTAATGTATCATCAAGATTCATTTGTCCGTCTTTAATGAAATCTGTTTTTTCTCACCTCTAATGATTTCATAATACAGTTGACTTAAAAGATAATCACCTGTAATAAATGACCATTGTTCTTCTCGTGATGAATGGTGACGTTCATCAGAATTTATACTTCAATGTGTTTTTTATTTAACGTGCATGGTCATAATTTCTGAAGGTTGTTATTTTCCCCTTGCTTCTGTTCCTCGGTTGATATTAAATTTTCTTACACACTTTAATGGATTTGGGTCGTTCTGTTTTTCTTGGTCAATTTGTTCTTGGATCACTCTGGTGCTTCTTGTCCTTCTTCGGCTTGTTGTTGAGGTATATGCCCATCTATATTTCTTTTTCTTTTTCCCTTTTACTCTTGTTCCGCAGGCTCTGCCTTGTAAATATTTGCGGTGTAGTAAAAAAGAAGTGAACTGATAGGTTCTTTGATTCTTACAATTCTAGATTGGAGTTTGCGGTGCCATTGAAAAGAAGTGAACTGATAGGTTCTTTGGTTGTTACAATTCTATTATTTATTTCTCACCATTTTTCAGTAAACCTTTATTATGTCCTTCCATTTTATAAACTAAACTTATTAACTGTTTCTGCTTTCTGGTATAGTGGGCTTTGACGAATATTTCGTCTGTCTTCGTGTACATTAAGAAAATAAAAATGTTTTACTGTGCCATGGCCGAGAATAATTTCCCACCGTCTGATATAGTGGGGTTAAAGGAATGTTTCATTGTTGTTATTGTACAGCAATAATAATAAAAAACTTTTGTTCTTACATGGGCGACCATAGTTCTCCACTGTATGTTCATGATATCGCCAATATGAAAATAATAGAGGCCAGTAGGTAAACGCTGAATGTCGTTGCCTTATTTTCTCTTTGCTTCTGTGTTGTTCTGTCTCCTAATTGGTGTTTTGGTTTTTGTAGGTCCATCTGTTTTTTGCCTAACGCTGCTGGTTGCTGTTGTTGTTGTGTACGTTGTTAAGGTATGGTCCTCTATATTTCTTTTTAGTTTGGTTCTTTCATGTTTATTGTCTTTCTATGTACTGTATTTTTATTTGTGTTTTTTAATATGTTGCTCTTATCTATATGTGCGTTGCTGCGAATGTGTATTGGTTACTTAAATGTTTTGTTGTTACTATTAATGTTCCTCTGGTGTATCCGGGTGTCACATTGTCTGCTCGTATTACAAATTCTCTCTTCTTTTTTTATAGTGTGACGTACGCGCCGGAGGAGAGAAGAGAACACCACACGAGGACCGGAGAAGGAGGGCCGGAAGCACGCGCACAACGGGGAGAGATGAAAGCAGCGCCGGCGGCGCTAACTTGGGGAGGAAAACCAACGGACCGCGAGTGGGACGAGGAGAGTCACGCGAGGGAGAAAAATATCCGGGAGGAAGGAGAAAAAAACTCATATCTGAGCCCCACTGCTGTTAGTTCAATGTACGATACACAGTTAGAGTAATATACACAACAGCCTAATGAGTGGCGCGAAAGCGCGCCCCGCCTCACTAGTTTTAACTGAATGCCACTCGAAGTTCGTTGGTACATGCTCCCTCCCTCCAAAAATAAAATATAAGATTTCTTGACTTTCCATTGTTATGTTTGACTAATTGTTTTATTCAAAATATTTTTAAAAATATAAAATTAATCATTAATATTTAAAATATATTCAATAATAAAATAAATTATAATAAAAAAGTATTATATTTTTATAAAAATTTTGAATAAGACGAGTGGTCAAACGCGATGTCACCACTGTTTGACGTCCTAGTAGATGGCATCTTAGGTGATGGAAATGACCATCTTTCCATCACAAAACATATGCAGAGCTCCAAAAAGAAAAAAAACTTAACCAACAGGTACAATTAGTCCTCACAGAGACCACAAAATTTTCATCACAAAAACTAAATATCTACATGTAACATTAGTTTACAAGACCATAATTTTTCATCTCACAAAAAAAATAAACAACATCCTTGCGCAGCCACACAGCATCCTCCACGCGTTGTCGACATCCTCCGCACACTGTAGCCTCCGCTACTCGCGCCATGTAAGTTCCTCGATCGGGTTCGGGTACGCGAACACTTCAATCAGCGTGCGCATCGGCGTGGGCCTCCCGACGCCACCCCCGTCGACCTCCTTCCTCCTCTTTGATCGGCGTCGCCCGCCTCGGGAAAAATCTCCTCCAAATCCAACCAGATCGAAGCGGGACGCTCCGGCCTCTCTGCCCGGACAGTTGGACGCCATGGTCGTGACGCCCCACCGTGGCGCGATCCTCCTGTGCTTCGTCATCCACACGGGTGCGGGACAAGCCCACAACTTCCAAGAGGAGCTCTTTGTCTACAAGCACAAGGCCCCTGCTTTTTACCTGATGACAACAGCAATGCCTTCTTCCGCGCCATCTCTTAGAAGGCTCCCCGCTTCCCATCCTTCGGTAAACTATTACGGGAGAAGGAACATTGACATCTTGTGCTTAGGGGACGACATCGGCCCCGGCGTTCGATGCAGGAGCCTCCTCTGTGCGCCGCAACCTCCGCCCGCCATCGCACAGCTGCCTCCACCATCACCGTCGTCGAGTGAGAAACGAAACGAATTGAGGAGAGCGCGTGCGAGTCGGGCTAGGACACTTGGGTCAATGCCGCCTCCGATGGGGTAAGATGGTCATTTTCACCTCCTGGTCCCACCTATTAGGATGTTAAACGGTGCAAAACTAATGGGTGACAAACGGAATGGCACATAGGGTAAAAAAATTTAGGCGATTGTCGGTGCGAAAGAACTTTTCAGTGGCATACGGATCTCGAGAGCGTTTAAGCCGACCAATTTCTCATGTGTCTTTTTTTCTGACTTCCGTGTAATCTTAATTCTTAACTGAAGAAGGGCAAAAAATGCAAGATGGAGATGAATCGAAGAAACAACTGGACCAAAACAGAATTTGTTTCGGACGGGAAATAAATTCCATGAAGTCCGAAACAATTTCCGTGGAGGCTATTGCAAAAGCGCAGCTCGTGCAACCATGCCGCGTCACCGCGTCGTAGGCTCCCCAAGATTTCCAAAACTAATTGAATCATGAAAATCGCTCCCCATCAATTTTACGTTTTTCGTGAAAAATAGAAAAACTGGTTGATAAACCGTTCAAGTATCATTGGCCGGTTTCCTCGGTTTACCGTTTGATTTTACCGGTTTATCATCGGTTTTCTCGATATATTGCTCAATTTTATTTCAATTTCTTTTTCAAAATTTCAAAATTTAGACAATCGGTTGGCTGCTCAAACCGGAGGTGACCGATTTTATCGAAAACCACGAAAATCGGACTAGTCGGTTTTATAAACCATGAGGCTCCCCGGATGCTCATGGCTCATTCGGTGTGTGTTCGACTCATGTTCATCCTTTCAGATCTTTCTAGATAAATTCAAATTGATTTTTTTATTTGAACTTCTTTAATAAATTCTCATTTTTGCTTTTGCTTTTGCGTTAGTTTCCGTGTTAGAGATGAAAGATGATTTTTTTTCAATATAAGTTTTTTCTTTTTGAAAAGCCGGAACGTGCCCTCTTATAGGTTAGATGAACAAAAGTATTTTTTAAATGGGACAGTAGGTACAAAAACATATCTTGTTTTTACAAATAATGTGGGGAAATGTTTCATTGGCACAAAAATGAACTGAATTGTTATTTATATGTTTTTAACGTGGTCAAATAAGACAATTCTCTTTCCTTTTTCCCTTTGAAAAATAGCGCAGCTAAAATATAAGGCGCTACTTAGACTATCACTGAATGACGACAGATAAACAACATTGAGGGCTCACACATATCCATAACTCGCATGGAAGACATTGGACGAACAACTCGACGATAATCACTTGTTACTCACTACTGACTCAACCACGACATCCATATAACACCTTGGATTATGTATAACCTGGATGATAAATTGAAGGTAACGATAGGATGATGACGACGATGATTGCAGCGTTTTCACGCCCTCCACCGGCGGGCACGTTGGTTAGCCTGGCTGACATTGATATTGCGGCCGCCGACCTGCTGGCCGTCCATGCCTTGGATGGCATCGTTCATTGAGCTCTCATCGTGGAATTGCACGAACCCGAAGCCACGAGACCACCCGGTCTCACGGTCATACACCACCTGTAAAGAAAACAATTAAATTTATAAGTGCCTCTTTTAAGATAACTTACTTTATTTAAATTGCATGATAACAAGATCAAAGATTTTTTGTAGAATCTAGAAATAAAGATAAAACAACAGATTTTAATTGCAGATTAATCAGATGACGGCTTAAATTAAACAAGTAGGTGA
>JAUNZO010003304.1:0-10216 GCA_031894775.1 Chloris gayana | reverse complement strand
TTACCTCTACATATAGAGATTTTTTCTATTCTACCATCCCACTCAGTGGGTTTCCCCTTTTACCATGACAACATAGGGCTTCCCCCTTATTAAACTGTTATTTTCTTTCTTCCTTTACCATTGGTTAGTATTTGACCATCTTTAGCCCTATGAAGGCATGTAAAAAGACAGAAATACCCTCACTTACCTCTAACACACAAAATCATTTTACACCACATTTTAGGATAGAAAAATTTCAGAAATTTAAAAAATGCCACACATAAGGCAAAAATTCAATAAAATAACAGAAAATTCAAAAAATGAGATCCGTAAGTCACTTGTACCTTACGGTTCATGTTAAACCAAAAATATAAAAATAATTCATTCTATGCAAGCAAGCATGATATTAAAAAGACACACCATCGTAATGATAAATTGACATTTAAGTAGAACTGAAATTTAAAGTCTTGCTAGAACTGAAATTTAAGTAGAAATAGAAGGCATGATTTAAGTGTTTACATGTCTTCTCATACAAGTTTACAAAATACAAGACATCAACATTATAGCAATCATGCTTTATTCGTCTTCCTTGGAGTAATCTTCTTAACTGCTCGCTTAGGAGTTGCTTGTTTGGTAGGAGTTGAAGTAACCATGAGAGGTTCCTGTGACACAATTGCATTGGTCTCCACTTCATTGATGTTAGCATCCATAGTTGGTGTGAGAATTTCTTTAGGAAACCAACCTTTAGTAGTATTTTTCCTTGGTTTTCTTATCCTACAAGGTGAATAAAAAGCAATTGAAATTGTGAGTGGGCAAAATTATAATTTGGTAACAAAAATATGAGACAATAATTGAGACTTGCCTTTTCTTTGTGCCATTCAAATGACACTTGGGGCTGTTTCTCCGATGACCTTTCATACCACATCTAGGACATATGACTTGACCTCTAATCCTCTTCTTTGCTTTCTCGGTCTCTTCACTAGGCTTCTTGCTACCACTACCACCTTCAAGGCAACTTTTGAACCTTTTCTTTCTTTGTCGACCAACGGTCCTCTTATCAAGTGGTGCACCTAAATAAGTTGGAAGGTCCACTTTGGGCCACTGTGTCCTATCCGGAAGTGGCTCCAACAATCTCTTGTAAGCATTTTTGAACATCTCAACAGAGTAGTAGTGATGAACAAAATCCTCCATCCTAACATCCCTAAATGGTTGGGCTGTTATAACACATAATGCATGTGGACATGGCTTACCAGTATGTTGCCATTCCTCACATGAGCACTCGTGGTTGTATGCCTTAACAACATGACGAGTTAGACAATTGTTATTGTCTCGCACCTCTGCAGCATAGTGGTCACCTTGAACTTTCATGGAAGAGTACTTGATCCCAACTCTCATTACAGGATCTTTCTTGTTATAATCCAAACTGTGCTCTCCAGGTACGGAATCCTCAAATGTAATAGCCACACCTTCAACATCATGCATATTTGGAAGTCCAGAAGCATCAGCACTTCTAGTAGCAGCATTCTCTCTTGCCTTTTCTGCTGCCTCATCCTCCTCCGTCAACCCTAAAAGCCCGTATATATGTTGTTCACTAGGCATTTGTAACCGACCCTCTTCATCATGTCTTTCCTCAATTTGTATTGTATCCCAATTGATATCCGAAAATGAGGGTTCAACCACTGCTAATGGAAGCCTAAAAATGAAATATATAGCAATACATTATGTTATTAACATTTCGTTGGCATATCAAATACACATGACAACATTGATATGAAAAACTTACTTTGTCTCTACAATCATATTCATATCTGTGTTGTTCAGGCCATTCAAGTCATTCACTTTTATTTCCCCTACATTTTAAGAGAACTCAGAACTGATATGCACATTTACATAAAATTGAGGGCAGCAGGACTTACCAAAAAAATCACCAATGCTAGCAAGGCCACCAAGAGCTGCGGTTGCAGCTGCCGTGCCGCCCCTTCCGCCGGCGCAGCTGCCGTGCCGCCCCCTTCCGCCGGCGCAGCTACCGCGCCGCCCTCTTCCGCCGGCGCAGCTGCCGCGCAGGCCACCATCCGCAGCGGCTAGGGTTCCGCGGTGGGATGAGGCGGCTGCTGCGGACGGCCCAGCCGCGGGCGTGCAGGGCGAGGGAGGCGGGCAGGGAGGCGCGGCGAAGGGTGGTCGCCGGCCGGGTCGGGGCGGTGGCTGGGCGCGACGCCGTGAAGGACCGGCTCGGGGCGTCTCCTCCTGTCGAAGAACAGAGGACACGAGCAAATCGGTCGGGTCAAACGGAGACAAGGGAAAACGAATTGAGGGTAGTTTGGTCTATTGACTTGCCATTTAACTGTTACAGCATGTAAATTGTAAATAAACTTTAACCAATGGTAAAAGAAGGAAATCGATAACAGTTTAATGGTATAAGGGGGAAGCCCCATGTTGTCATGGTAAAGGGGGAAGCCCACTGAGTGGGATGGTAGAATAGAAAAAATCTCCTACATATATGGGCCTTTGCCCCCTGGATAATGTAAGATCTATTATCTCTGACAGCCTTTACTATAAGAAGTGGATTTTTCCTAGATCTTGTAGTTGGCAGGCATGAATTCAAATGTTTGCTTGTGGCCCATCAAAAGATACCAAACTTCGTATTGATCTTCTTCTTCTTCTTCTTTTTTTGGCCCTACATTGCTACACTCATCATGAGGATTGCTGAAAGTTGTTGACACCATTGTTCTAGCTGTCTGTTTACTTTAGCTGCTTCCAGTTAGTGTTCTCTAGTGGAGATATGTTGCGTGTGGGGAAGAATAAATATGTTAGATATGAGAATTTTCATTACTGTTCAACCTTGTACTGCAGCATCTGTCATTTACATGGTTCTTCAGTGTTCAGTTGGCTGCGATCAGGATTAAGTGATCCTTCCCTAAAAATTGACTATGCTCCTGGATCTGGTTATTTTGTAACATTCCATAATTTCTAGGACAGTTTTATCTTCAATTGTGGCTTCTTCTTGTCATCATTCTTAATAATTTAGATAACACAAAGTTATTTTTTCTCCTTCTACTTCTCCTATTAGCTTCAAACTCTTGGCTGAGGACATGAGAGAAAAACTCCTCTACATTGCAAGCATATAACCAATGCTAATGGACCAAAATCTACAATTTCAGTATTTGTCTTTTTTGTGTGTGCATATTACAAGAAGCATGATATATTATTGTTGGCTTCCATGCATAATCATAGAACCTTCTTGTTCTCTAGGATGATGGCTTACTACAGTTTAACTACTTTTCGCAGGTTTGAGCATCGTGAAGAGAACAGAAAAGATTGCTTGAGGACACTATATGCACTAATAAAAGAAGCAAGGAAAGCGGATAAGTTAGCTGATGATGCCAGAAATGCTTATGTTAAGGCAAGACTCAAGGCTAATATTCAATTCATGGAACGGTTGAAGAAGAAGACAGAAAAATTGAGGGTAGCTGCATAAGGTGCATGATGGAGGTTATCATGGGAACAATCCTCTCTTTCTGCTATTAAAATGGTGACTGTTTTGCTCTCACATGATGGAGGTTATCATCTGAACAACTCAGAGAGGAAGCAGAACACGTTGATTGCGCTATACCCTTGCTGCCTTTACTTGTTTAGGCTGTCGTGTAGGGTATTTATAGTCAACACTTTTTTTTGTGTCAACTTGCCAAGCCCATGTAGATCAGTTTGCATGAGAGCCTACATCTCGGTTAATCCCCAATAACAAAGTGAACAAAATTCCTGCAGTAATTGAAGTATCAATTACGGTTGCAAGATTTTGTCTATGTAACTCTCCATTGTAGTTGGATCTTGGATGTCTTCAAATTCTTTGATGTGTATTTTAAGGAAAATAACTGGTACCTTTGAAAGACACATCAGTTTCTACATATTTTCTCCATGTCTTATTTTAGCAATTTCACCACCATTTACCATCGCATCTTCTTCCTCCATATTGGCATGTGTCTTCTGGTTAAAATGTTGCCTTTGTTATGGGTTCGCGTAAGTCCAAAGCTCCCAAAAGCGTGACAGTTTGTAACAATTGCATGCATATACGTATAACAAACAACCAACAATGGTAGGTGAAGTAACTCCAAGTTGCACGTATATTATCTTGGCTACTATAGGCTATTGCTACATCGCCTAACAACGTTGACAATCTCAGACAGCTGCTGCCAGCAAATGAACGAACATTTTCCATCTATGTCAACCATGGCTCCTCCTTCGAGGTCAATGCGTCTTCCACTGTCCTTACGCTAAGGGCTAAGCCATTGACACTGCACAGCTTCATCGCAGCAGCTGTACCACCTTTACCTAAACTAATAATTCCTTGTGCCTATAAAATGACTCCTGCTACCAAGTTGTAGCAGCCGCGGTCATCACACGACACACAAACACGCTGCACATCTCCAAGAACTGAAGAACAACACAGGGTGAGCACGCGGTCGTCCAAGGGATGGCGGAGGCGAAGGCCAAGGCGGGAGCTCTGCTGCTCGCGTTCCTCGTCCTCACGAGCTGCTTCGTGGCCTCCTCTTCCTCGTGCAGTAACATTTCTACTCGATCCCCGTTCCTTATTCACAAATGATGTTGTCATAAAACCAGTACTTATTTACCTTCGGATTTACGAGTGTATATAGTTCCGAGGAGGCTGCTGCTGGCGTCCGCCTACTACCGGGCGCCGTGCAACGACGAGCGCATGTACCGGGCGCCAAAAGTGCGTGGCAGCGAAGACGATGGCACGGCGGAAGCGATGGGATCGAGGAAACCCAAGGGACCGCCGTCTCCGACGGCCTATTCCAGGGCCATGGCCGCGCCCCCGGGAGCAACAACTAGCAGACTGCCATTCAAAAGCAACAAACTAGGGGTGTGTTCGTTTCCTTCCTCTAAAATTTAGCGACTGTCACATCAAAGAGAATCTTATTATTTATGAATATTTCGATTAATTTAATGACAAAACCCTATTGACAGATTGGTGCTAATTTTCGAGATAAATCTAATGAGCTTAATTAATCTATATTTTGCTAAAGTGATGCTACAGTAACCGTCTTCTAATCACGACTTAATTAACCTCATTAGATTCGTCTCGTAAATTAGTCTAAGAGCCTGTAATTTGTTTTATAATTAAACTTTATTTAATACTCTTAAATAATAAGATTCTTTTTATGTGACAACTCTAAAATTTAGACCCAGGAAACGAACACACCCTAGATTGTCTGAATGATCGCCCAATCACTGGCTTAAATGAACCGTTCCTTAGGGTCCGTTCGTTTCCCCTATCTAATTTTTAGAGGGTCAAATCAAAGAGAATTTTATCATTTTGAAGTACTAAATAAAGTCTAATCTCGAAACTAATTGCAGACTCCCTATCTAATTCACGAGACGAATCCAACAAGGATAATTATGGTATTATTAGAAGATGTTTACTGTAGCATCACTGTAGCTAAACATAGATTAATTAGGATCATTAGATTCGTCTCGCAAATTAGAGGGGGATCACGACATAGATTTTGTTATTAAATTAATAAAAGTACTACTAAATAGTAAGATTCTCTTTGATGTGACAGTATATAAATTTTAGAGGGTGGAAACGAACGGGGCCTTAGATGATCTGAATGGTGAAAGTCCCGACGAAATTTCTTCAGTAAATGACAAAGAGAATGTTTCGAAATATTTTCCCCTCTTGCAGTATTGCATGACCAGCATCAGGCGATTTGCTTGTTTCTTGACACGAGCACAGTTGCCACGCTGAACTTGCGGCAGCCACTCGTATGATCTGTGTGCCTAAGCTGCGGCCGCCGCAGTCTTTCGAGTTCATTTTCCCGCCGGAAGTTGCTTTCGGCGCGCGCGGCGCAGCTGAAGCCGTGGCGTGTGGCAAGCAAAGGCCTGAAGCCAAACAGACCGAGCTGCTTGCAAAGCCGGACTTCATGCCGGCCTGTGGTGTAGTACCTTTTACTTTTAAAGTCTATAGTCTTGACATGCAACAATTATTATATTTGGTGTTTCTGGATTGGATTGGATTGGAATTGGAACCCCTCAAGTTTTTTATCGACCAATTGCATGTCTTCACAGTTCACTCATCCATAGGGTTAAGTTAATTACTGATTTAAACTCAAGACCCCTTACTCTGGTACAATGTTAAGTTACTATGCATCCGACTCGATATCATGTTAAATTAATATACACTAACCAGTTGCGTCCAACAATTTAAGCTGATGGAGATATGTGTCCAATTCATTTATGATTCAACACATAGTTATGTATGCGATGAACCCATTTCGCATGTCTTTGCGAGAGGCTGATTGATATTTAGTGCATTAGAGTCGTCAAGTCCAATTTGGATGGATATACAAGACCCAAAAATGCTGACCATCACAAGCAATTGTTATCCAGCTATTCGCGTAATGCCTTACAAGTCAACCGCACCAGGTTCAAGGTCAATGGCTCCATGCTCATGATCCAAAGCAACCAACTTACCATTTCTAACATTTCAAGAACTTGCATAAGATATATTTGGACACAGTATCCTGCAATTGGGAACCATACTGAAATAAACGCGTACACCATATACAAAAAATAAAAAAATTAAGATCCAGGTAATATAAAAATAATATGTGTCCAGGGAGAATACCATTGTTTTCCCTTAATGCAAAAGAAAGAATAACATTGTTTTGTCACTATCTAAAAGGAATATTAGCTAGTACTGATTTGCTCGGGACTAACTAAATGAGCTGGCGATGCAGTTTCTTAGTACTTACCCGATCCGTAAGTTGACTTGACTCCACTTGAACTGCAAGCTTGCCTAATTTGATTTATTACGAACAATTACTCAATGCAGCCACATGGCAGCAACTTGCTTACGAGCTAGTACATTCCTCTCTTCCTGCCTGTACATAGTATATTTACAAGATCAATGCGAGTTGAGCCACCACCACAAACACCATTCCGATATATCCGCAGTTGCAGCTGTTTCGCTACAGCAACAACGCCGGAGTAGCTACGCGATGGGATTGGGAGGAAGCCCAAAGGTTAAGTCGAAATCAGCACTGTTGCTTGCGTTTCTCGTGCTGACGAGCTGCTTCCTGGTCTCCACCTCCAGCTGCAGTATGCGCTACTAACATACTAGTAGTTCAGACCTTTTAGAGCTCACGCTGAACTTTTTCGGGTCGCTCTCTCTATGCATGCAGTTCCAAGGAAGCTACTCGCAGTGGCGGCGGGGCGCGGGCAGCCGTGCAACGACGATGACCGGCGACCACCCGCACGCCGTGTCACTGTCATCGACCGTCAACCTCAACCGACGGCCGGGTCCAGGATACCGAGGCTGCCGCCGTCCCCGACCGGGCCTATTAACTGGCCTCATTTTTCATCCCCCGGGGAGGTGGGGAGGATCAACTAAACAAAGGATATGTACTTGTGCCGAATCTCTCGCATCCGCCTACAGCCACGCTACACTCTAGGCGTCCATCTAGCTAGAAGGGTGCAATGTCAATTGTCATATCGCTTGATAATCGACTGAATAAAAAGATAAGCACTACGGCTTGTACTTCCGTTGTTATTAGTGTATTACGCAAGAGACAAACAAATACTCCTATGAGATAAGCACTACGGCTTGAATAAAAAGATATGAACTAGGTGCAATCATGATTTTCTCTATATGAACCTAATCGCAAGTCTCAAGGAGGGAGACGCCCTGCTCACACGGACCACAACGACAAGCAGGAGGCAATTTGGAAGTTCTACAGCAACCTTCTTGGCACAACGGCGCCGCGGAGACGTTAGACTTGTCGTTTTCCCACCAACAAACGCATGATCTCCAGGCTCTCGACGCGCCAATATCTGAGGAGGAGGTTTTGCATACAGTCAAGCTACTGTCTGCAGATAAATCGCCGGGTCCGGATGGATTCACAGGTAGATTCAACAAAGAATGCTGAGGAATAATCAAGCAGGACGTAATGCAGGCCATCGGAGCGTTGCATGGAGGAGACTCTAGAATGCTGCACAGACTAAACTCAGCCTTGGTGGTGCTCATCCCCAAGAGTGAAGGAGCGGCGACGATTGGCGAGTATCGCCCGATCAGTTAGTTCATAGCTTCGCCAAGCTCGTCACCAAGATTCTGGCGAATCGGCTAGCACCAAAATTACCGGACATCATAGCAAATAACCAAAGTGCATTCATCCGTGGACAGAGCATCCATGATAACTTCGTTTTGGTGCAACACATGGCCAAGTTCCCGCACCAAAAGAACCTGCCTCGACTGCTAATTAAGCTGGATATCACGAAGGCTTTTGACTCCGTCTCATGGGCCTTCTTGATTCAGTTGCTGAGACACTTGGGTTTCAGAAACCGTTGGTGTAATCTCATCTACATGTTGCTGGCTTCATCGACAACGAAGGTGCTTTTAAATGGCACCCTCGGGGACACAATCCAGCACCGGAGAGATCTGCGCCAAGGGGACCCCCTCTCGCCCATGCTTTTCATCTTGATCATGGATGTTCTAACAACCCTAATCACCAAGGTGGAAAGCCTACGGCTTCTGCGGCCACTGGCGGCTAGGAACCTCGGGCATCGCATTTCGATATACGCCGATGATGTCGTCCTCTTCACTTCTACAAATACTGAAGACCTACACCTGCTCTCTAGCCTACTGCAGAAATTCGGAGAGGCAACAGGGCTAAGGGTCAATCTGGCAAAATCGACCATCACGCCAATAAAGTGTGAAGAACAGGAGGTACAAGCAACAACTCTCGCCTTGCAATGCCAAATTTCCTCCTTCCCTTGTTGGTATCTAGGCCTGCCTCTGTCTACGACACGCCTCACTAGGGCAGACCTACAACCATACATTGACCGGATTGCAGACTTACTACCGGGATGGAAAGCTTCGCTACTCCAGAGAGCTGGACGCCTCGTGCTCGTCAGGGCGATCCTCACCATCATTCCCATCTATATGCTCCTGGCCATGGAGGTCCCGAAATGGATGATCCAGGAGATTGAAGAGATCATAAGGGCTTTCCTATGGAGAGGACCCAAGGAACTACGGGCGGTCACCTGTCTCGTGTCCTGGGATTGAGTGGCAAGACTGCTCAACATGGGAGGACTTGGCATCCTGCATCTAGAACGGCTAGGCTGGGCACTGCAAATGAAGTGGTTGTGGCTGCAAAAAACGGAGCTGGACAGGCCTTGGACCGCCTTCAACATCCAGGACCCGAGCAAGGCGCGCGCTGTGTTCATGGTGGCGATGACAACCATTGTCGGAGACGGTGCCAACACGAAGTTCTGGACAGACAAGTGGATCAATGGAAAAGCGGTCCAAGATCTGGCGCCGGCTCTATTACCGCAAGTCAAACGAAGGGCACTGCGCTCCACGACGGTTCCGCAAGCAATGGAGAATGACGCATGGCGCCACGACCTTCGACAAGGGCTGCCTGTGCTTGCGATCTGGCAATATTTGCAGCTATGGGACGTGGTGCATGGAGTAACCATCATGCTGGGCGTGCTCGATGTGCACAAATGGGCGCCCACGGCATCGGGGAAGTTCTCGACAAAGTCGGCTTATCGGTGTCTCTTTAATGGTAGCATCTCCTTTGAGCCACACAAAAGACTTTGGAAAACTTGGGCGCCGTTGCGTGCCAAGTTCTTCATCCGGCTCGCTACTCTGGATCGATGTCTGGACGGCAGAACGTTTGGCGAAACGTGGCCTGCAACATCCAGCACAATGCCCGCTATGTGACCAAGAGCAGGAGACTATACAACATATTCTAGTTTCTTGTGTCATAACACGGGAGGTTTGGTTCCATGCGCTGGCCTTCATAGGATTGCAGCAAGCGGCACCGGTGCAGGACTCAGGGGACTTCCAGG
Source organism: Chloris gayana (assembly GCA_031894775.1). Lineage (NCBI taxonomy): Eukaryota > Viridiplantae > Streptophyta > Magnoliopsida > Poales > Poaceae > Chloris > Chloris gayana. Next base: position 373 of record JAUNZO010003304.1, on the reverse strand, counting down.
ACTGGTGACGTAGGACCCTGCGCCGAATAAGTAAGGATCGACGACAAGAGCTTAACACTCTCATCATCCTGGTCGCCTGGATGATTCGGAAACACAGGAATCACTGCGTCTTTGATGGGGCACGGCCTTCGCCAGCGACAACCCTAGGGGCCATAAGAGATGAGCTAACTTTATGGCGTATGGTTGGCGCACCGCTGCAGCGGGGCAGAAACCTGCCGTGATGTTACGCCCCGGCGTGTTTACAGGTTGCTTTCATAAACCAGACGCGATTGTAAAAGCTGAAACCATGTAACCGAACCTTTCTCCCACTTTGGGGGTTTCCTCTCTTCTTAATACAACGACACGCAATTCTTCTGCACATTCGAGAAGATTT
>JAUNZO010003301.1:0-48955 GCA_031894775.1 Chloris gayana | reverse complement strand
TCCATATTATGATTATGATACTATATCTTTTAATGCTTCTTCCAAAGTTACAAGACATTTTTGTGGTTGTTGACTTGATGAAATATTTGATACCTCAATGAAATAGCAACAGCGTAGTATAACAAGTTGTAATTCATGCAGGGTTATTTTTTTTGACTTTGTTCTTGCAGGGTTATTGAATCATGCTCATGCAAAAGCAAAGCCTCCCTCAGGTGAGCCTTTTTTATCTTCATTGTTCTGTCGTCATACGATTATGCCGCGAAACTCAGATTCATTTATTTTTGATTTGGTTATACAAATGATTCGTGTTTGATGACACCGACAATGTGTTACAGAAAGGCTGATAAGATCTTGGGTGGACTTCATAGTACGACGTGCAACGAGTATGCAGTATGCACACTGGATGTATATTTATGTATATTTGTCCAAAATACCAAGGGACATTGTATATTCTCATGACATGCTGGCCTAGCTTGCTCTCACGTTTGCCAGCGGGTTGATGCTCTCTGTTGGATTTTATCGCTTGTGCGAAAACAATTGGAAAGGAAAAGCAAAATGATTCGATTCTGAGTATCTGGGCTTCTCCAGAAATGTCTGCACGTCTATCATTGTTCGAGGCTCTAAGGTTTGCTGTGTTTTTTTTAAGCTGAATTCTTTCGGTGGGTGCAGAGAAAGCAGGGAGCTTGCTCGTGAATTTGGCTGCCAACCGAACGCAAAATTTGCTCAAGAAGTTGATGCAAAGATCTAGCAAAACTTTCAAACAATACCCCAATAAGGTACTAAATTAGCTTAAAAAAATTAGAACACAAATTATCCTTAGTTGCCTAATTAAAAAATATTCGAATCCGTATCCGTGTGTTATCCGTATTCGAATAAGTATCCGTGTGTTATCCACACCGCTCCGAATCCGATCAAAAAATAAGGATTAGGATATGAAAAAGGCATTATCCGATCCGATCCGATCCGCTTTCATCCCTACATCATGTTGCCTATCAAGGTTATTCTCTTACTGAATTTTACTATAAATAAGCATTCAAGGATTAGATTCATATTTTGTTGGCTACACCACCATTTCTTTATTCCGTCTATTTTGCATAAAAACTTAAAGAGTTTTACCACCCTCAATTATGGTTCAGGCTTATTTTTTAGAAGACCATTCACTTTTGAACTCTCTAGTATCCAAATAGTTTATAATTTAAAAAATAGCGACATAGTTCGAAGATGATTTTGTATTTGCATTGAAAAAAGAACTAAATTCTTAGCACAAGCTATAGATGTTTAGATGCCTTTGTGAATTATTATTTTCATTTACCAAATACTGATAAAGCGATTGAAAGTTCAAATTTGCACAGCTAATTACGTGGCCTTATATCATTTCTTTGAAATGTTGCATACCGGATTGACACACGTGCAATGTCATTTGATTGATTAGAAACATAAATAGTTTTTTCTTCTTTTAAGCATGTGCACATGAATTACTTACTATATGGAATTTTATAATCTATATATAACTATAGAAATTAGCTTCCTGCTTAACCACCACTTCTTGAATTGCACTTGTGGTTAAATGCTTACTCGTAATTTGAAAACTTATTCTTTTAAGTAGTTTTAGTTTAGTGAACTATTTTTAAAGCCCCTTTCTTTGAGGAAATGACAAATCACAAGATTTTGGAAAAGGACTTTATAAATAGAAGAGGGTTCTAAAAGAAAACTAAGATGGTATTATTCAAATATTTTGTGCATCGAGGTATATGCCAATGCTATTATTCATATGTTTCCTGCATGGAGTTTTTTTTAATTATCCTGCACGGAGTTTATGCCAAGTAATGTAATTTACGTACTTCATTAGATATATCGAGTTCCACCTTTTTAGAGGGTGGGGATGCATTCAAGTTAACACTACCACAATTCTCTAAAATCTAAAACTAAACAAAAGGTAAAGGTCTAGAAAAAAAGGAATACATTGGTCATCATTGGTTTCAAGTATTTATGTATCTTTTTTTAATAATCTTACACCATTTTTGTGATATGAATGTGAGACCGAAGAAAATGTACAATGGTCACGAGGAAGTCTTTCCGAATGAAAATAGAATTAGAAGGGTTTACAAAATTATTAAGAAAAAAAGTATAACAACTAGTATGATCGAGAATCAGTTTACACTGGTTAAATGCACCAAATTGGCGAGCGAGATCATTGACTATGAGCTGAAGCTAAAGAAAAGATTGACTGACCTAAAACCCTACCACTGTTACAAAACGGCCCACTGTGACTGTGAAGTCCGTCCTCCTCCTAGCCGTCGCTACACAAAAACCTAGCCATGGCGGCGGCAAACATGCTCTCGCGCTCCCTTCTCCCCACCCCAAACCCCAGCCCCGCCACCCGCCCCAACCGCGGCGGGCCTGCTGTTGTCTCCCTACCTCTCCGCCACAGTCGCCTGGTCTCCCTTCGCGCCTCCGTCTCCACCACCTCCCCGTCCCCGCCGCCGCAACCCGCGGCAGCGGCAGCGGGGCCGCCAAAGCACTGCTTCCAGCGCGGTGACGATGGGTACCTGTACTGTGAGGGGGTGCGGGTTGAGGATGCCATGGCGGCGGCGGTGCAGAGCCCCTTTACCTCTACAGCAAGCCGCAGATCCTCCGCAACTTCGCCGCGTACCGCGATGCGCTCCAGGGGCTCCGTTCCGTTGTGGGGTACGCTGTGAAGGCCAACAACAATCGCTTCGTGCTAGAACTCCTACAAGGGCTCGGTTGCGGAGCTGTCCTCGTCAGCGGAAACGAACTCCGCCTCGCCCTGAAGGCGGGATTCGACCCCAAGAAGTACGGAATTATTTCCTATATTTCTGTTGTTTTAGGAATGAATTGGATAATTTGGCATCACACTCATGTTGTTCCTTGTTTGAATTTGGATAAATTGACTTTCATTTCCTGACAATAGTGAAGGATGTTTTTTTTATGTTTGGTATGAATTGTAGAATCGTTAGCTATATATCATTTAGGCACCATAATGTTACTTAGCCCAGAGATGTTAATTTGGTGCCATTTGATACAAAAGGGACATTTGTCGCAGCAATAACGAGCAGGACAAGTGTGTAACTGTCACTCCTCATAAGCATGTTATTAGTTAAACTTTTTAAACTCAAGGGTCAAAATCTCCTGGATTACTCTGAACTTTAATAATAGAATTTTTGGACTTGAATTCTATCATTTAATTTCTTTTGGTGACGACAATTTATTATGAAGAGACGTAAGAGCCTCTTTGGTAGGATTATGAACAACTTTTGCTTTAGATTATGGCGAATTGTGGCTTAATCCATATCAAACAACTCAAAATCAAAAGTGATTCTGGTCATAAACACGCATAAGCAGTTTTTCTATTTGTACTACTCCCTCCGTCCCAGAATATTTGGCATTCTAGCCTCATCAAATTTTCCCAAAATGTTTGGCATTCTCACTTCCCGAGACACCTTTTTCTCTTCCCAATACACCTCTATCTCTATCTCTTTCTTTCTCGTTTTCTGCGCAGCTACTTTATTCTTTCTCTTCTTAATCTCCGTGTCCAGAGGTAAAATGCCAAACATATTGGGACGGAGGGAGTAGCGTAAACTGTAACCCATAAGCTGGAAATTACTTCTCCCTTCCCCCTTCCTACCATCTGTGATCCATCCCGAATAAGCTGTTTTGCCAAACAGTTTTGCTATAAGAAAACATTATGCATATAAGCTGTTATAAGTCAGATATGTATGTTTTCACGGATAATCTGAAGCATAAACTGTTTCTAGAATAATCATAATCCGTACCAAACAGGCCCTAACTGTGTTCAGTCTGTATTTTGAATATCAGGTGTATTTTCAACGGAAATGGGAAGACATTGGAAGATCTTAAATTGGCTGCTGAACATGGAGTATTTGTAAACATTGATAGTGAATTTGATTTGGAGCATATTGTTAGAGCTGCAAGGGATACAGGAAAGAAAGTGCCTGTTTTGCTTAGAATAAATCCTGATGTGGATCCACAGGTATGACTGACCTCAAAATACTCCCAAAATACAATTTAATGCTGTCCTCAATAGCTTATGTAGATTAATTGAAGGTTTTGCGGACAGCACCCCTGCTTTTGTTTCGTTGGAATCGCTTAATAGTACAATATCATTTGTAAAAGTTTTTCGCTTCGTTAGTGATGGAGTATTGACTTTCTGCCTTTGTTTCTGCAAATTAACTGAAGGTCTTGTCGCAAGCACTCCTATTCCCTCTCCTTTCCCATTCCTATCTGGCTCATCTTTTTTACAAGGCTAAATACAGTTACAATGTGTATCTTTTTCTGTTCTAGGCAAGTAAAATATTAGAAAATTAATGAAATTTTAGTCTTAGGCAAAGCATATGACTGGAGGCATGCTCATATTTCTTTTCTTAACAAATTTGCTGTTATGCAAACAGGTGCACCCTTATGTTGCCACTGGAAATAAAACATCCAAATTTGGAATCCGCAACGAGAAATTGCAATGGTTTCTAGACTCTATCAAGTCATATTCTAATGATGTCAAGCTGGTTGGTGTTCATTGTCATCTGGGATCTACCATTACAAAGGTAATGTTTCACTCGTTTTAGTATTTATTGTTAGAATGTAATGTCTGGTGTTTCTTTCAGCCTTGAGAATATCATATTGTGTGATTCACTTTGTTGCTTACAAAGTTCTTGCAGCCCTAATGAAATAACATACATGTTGCATCATGCCCAAATACACAAGTTTGTCTTAGGTGATCTTTTTGTTCTTCCTGTCAGTTAGGGAGGACATTATGTTCCTAATTTTTTTACTCTTTGCCTTTGTTTCTGTTTCTGTGTACATACCTGTTTTTCTCTTTCTACATGGAATCTGAAGCATTGCTCCATATTGCATAGGTTGATATATTCAGAGATGCTGCAGCTCTAATGGTGAATTATGTTGATGAAATTCGAGCGCAAGGTTTTGAGTTGGAGTACCTGAATATTGGTGGTGGTTTGGGGATTGATTACCACCATACTGATGTAGTCTTGCCTACACCTCTGGATCTCATCAATACTGTAAGTGCAATATCCTTATGTTTCTAGTTCGCACAAATGCTTTCTTTTATAATAGCACCTTTTCATACAGTAAGTTTGCTGCTGTGGCTATGGTATGAATCCTCATTCTTATTCTATTTACTTTATTGTAGGTGCGAGAATTAGTTCGCTCACGAGATCTTACTCTTATCATTGAACCGGGAAGATCCTTGATTGCAAATACTTGCTGTTTTGTCAATAGAGTAACTGGTGTTAAATCTAATGGTACAAAGAATTTCATCGTCGTTGACGGCAGCATGGCAGAACTCATCAGACCTAGTCTGTATGGAGCATACCAGGTTTGTTTGGATTTTTATCAATGGAATGATAAATAAACAGCTAGATTTGTGAATATATTGAAGTTGGGTCATTACATTCTTTCAAGAATTTATATTTGAATGTTAAGCTAATTTGGTTCTATGGTCACTCAATGTGTATTGCATTGTGGCATTGCCCATGAATTGAGGTGCTTGGAGCAGCCAGGTTTCATTGTTGCCTGGTTACACCACGTGCATTGTTTTATTTGGTTCTGTCGGTGGTAGCAACACTGTTGCTGGGTTGGTCTTGTTGTTTGGTCTTCTAGATTCAGAAATAAGTCCAGCCAGATTCTATTTTTGAGTCTGAGCTGCTGGTGCCTCCTCCTTGCCACTTCATTTTGGTTGTTTCTATGGGTTGCTCTACTCTTACTCTTACTCTGTTTGCTCTTTGCTACTGTCTACTTTTTTTCTTCTCTTGCTGCTGTCCATTATATTCTTTGGAATGCAACTAGATGCCCCAGAGCTGCTCTCCATTCAGTCTGTGAATATGTTGTGTCTTTGTATGAGACTCTGCATAGAAGATCGATTATCTAAGTGGGGTCTGGCGAGTAGAGGATCTGGTCTTAATTCCAGAATGCTGATATGTCACTAGATGTATCCCAACTTGTCATAGATTTATTTGATTAACCTCCATCCAAAGTTCTCGTTATTTCTTTGTACACCATTTATATGTTGGGCACACCATTTCTGTCATTCAAGTACAGTGGGATCGATTTAAGCACTCTTTATTAATAAACATGAAATGTCCCGGAAGTTATTTGAGCTCTTAAAATTTGGTTACTTAACGTGGAGCCACTATTCTCGTGTTGCAGCATATTGAACTGGTTTCTCCCCCGTCTCCAGACACAGAAGTAGCATCCTTCGACATTGTAGGGCCAGTTTGTGAGTCAGCAGATTTCCTTGGAAAAGACAGGGAGCTTCCTAAGCCTGAAGAGGTATTCTTTCATTATATATAAAAAAAAGTCACTGTATTCTTTCTGATTATGACTTAGCCTCATCGTCCTTCTGGCATATTGCCTCTGTAGGGAGCTGGTCTGGTTGTTCATGACGCAGGTGCCTACTGCATGAGCATGGCTTCCACATATAACTTGAAGTTGAGGCCACCGGAGTACTGGGTAAATACTGTTACCTGTGTTCCCTTTTCTTCTTGTGCTTTCATGTTAAAAGGGCATAAATATCTTTGTTCTAAATTCATCCGATGTCCATTCAAGCTATGTTCTGTGATTTGCTTTACAGGTCGAAGAGGACGGTTCAATAGCTAAGATTAGGCATGAGGAGAAATTTGATGATTACATGAAGTTCTTTGATGGTCTGCCTGCTTAGACACTCATCGGTAAATGCGTGTCTGCCGAAGTGGATTACATGAGCAGCATCTATCAGTGGATGATAGTCAAAGTTTCTCATGCCCCCACTCAGTCTTTTTTTTTCATGTGGTTGTAGTAGAATGTGTATCATGTTAAGGCAATATCGTTTGTTTTCTTTGCAATGTCATAGTGGATTGCCATGTTTGTGTTTTTGTCTTTGAACCAAATCATCACCACAATAAAATTGTGTGGCTAAGCATCATTGAATAAGGCATAGTGGTGTAACCATAGTGTCACTTGCGATCGACCATGACAAACCTATATTTGCGTGTGTCACAGCTCAAACTCTTGTCCTAGGCATTAAGAAAAAAGATAAAAACACCCGTCGTTGAAATAGATGTTAGTATCCTTTGTCGTCTACTCCCTCTGTATTTCTTTTATTGCCGTTCAGACAGAAATTTAGAGTAGATTTAGTTCAAAGCATGTGTAATTTAAAACTGGAGGCCGTACACGTTTCGGCGCAAGAGATCGGGAGTGAGTTCCACAATTTCGCTGTGGGCCTCTCTTGGAACTGGACCTGGGATGCCAGTAACACTGCGCGGTTGCCTCAAAAAAAAAAAACCTGCGCGAGGAGCCCAGTTTTCAATGCAAGACTTCGTGTAGGCGTTGTTCATCCTCCTGCTCACCGCTGACAAGGCGCCAATCTGGAATCTTACACTTTCAAGTTGGGGGCAATTACATAATCGGACCTCTTTTGAGTTTCAATTACAAGAACGGATCTCTTTTCTAAACTTTGCAAGAATTGATCTCTTTTTAAGGAATAATTTCTTCAGTACCATTACAAATCGATCAAAACTCAAATATACCAACACAAAATGTCTTAATCCATACCACTTCCTAACTAAATTGTTGCCGTCGTTGACTTTTTTGTTATATTTAATCATTTGTTTTATTTAAAAAAATTTAAGAAATATCATATATTTTGTTAGAATGTGCTTTCTCATTAAAGAAACTTGAAATATAGCATATAACTTTTTGTATTTGAAGAAATTTGTTGAATAAGACGAATGGTCAAACTTTACAAAAAAAAATCAATGGCGACAACAATTTAGTAAAGGAGGGAGTATATGTCATTAGGTTACAATTTTTATACCGTTTACGCCATTGTTGAATAGTCAAACATGCGAAAAAACAAAAGAAAAGTTCATTTTACTCTCCGAACAATCCTTTGTCCAAATTACACCATAAACAAAATATTTACTCACTTTACTCCCTCAAACAATTTAAGTTGATACAATTTACTCCCTTATGTAATTTGTCTTTCTTATTTCTCTTTGTTCGAGCTGAGTTTGATACTCAAATTTTGCACAAGGATAGTTCTCATTGAACCTTACGTTAAAAAAGTATAATATATATTTTAAACATATTTTTTATCATCTTAATTATATAGTTCTAGAATTGTATATAAAATATTTAAGAAAAAAGATTAAATATTTTCTTTTATATAGAGAATGGTACCATCTTCATCACTCAAAATTTGAACTTCAAATTCAAATCATACAAAGAGAGACAAAAAAGAAAAATTACATAAGAGAGTAAATTGAGCTAACTTCAATTGTTTGAGGGAGTAAAGTGAGCCAAGATTTTATTCGGGTGTAATTTGGACATAGTGAATTGTTCGGGGAGTAAAATAGACTTTTCCCAAAAAACAATAATGCCCCACCCACTATTCCTTATCCAGTCGAGCTGCCACATGGCCATTTCAAAAGAAGAAGAAAAACTAGATAACGGTTGTCGTCTCCCGTTTGCCCCTCTCCCTTGTCCCGAATCGAAGCGAAGCTGTCTTTGTTCTTCATGGTACGCTAAGCCTAGCAAGGGCGAGCGAGGCTGGCACAGCGCGGGCAAGCAGCGAACGCAAGCGAGGTGGGCGCGGCGAGGGCATGGCGCGACGGCTATGCGAGCAGGCGTGGGTCGATGCAATTAGTTAATCATATAGCTGAGCATTTCACGTGAGGTTCAAAGCAATACATTACTTTGTGTCGTGCATGTGTAGATAATGATGAAAATTGTGTTTGAATAAAAAGTGATGAATAATTGCTTCATTGAATTTAGCTGAACCTAGATACGAGGGTGGTCCGTATTGATGCTCAAATCAATAACTTTGATGGTCCATTGCAGTTTCATCCACCAAACGTGCTTTGCACCAGAGAGAGAGAGAGAGAGAGAGAGAGAGAGAGAGAGTATTAAACCATCATGTACTCCACCAATAGATTTAGATCCTAATGTTAATATGACTCAACTAGATCCTCATGTTAATCCGACTCAACTAACACATGATACATCCATCCAAGAGAGAGTTGAACCACAAACATATGTCCTCCCACACAAGATAAAGCTACAGCCACTAAGAGAGCTAGCCAAAATATCCACAAAAAAAGCAGCATGATGAGGAGGCGGTGGGGGTTGATGCAGAGGGCATGTATTATGACATTGATTCCCTTGTGGCGTTGAGTGACAACAGCTATGACTCTGATTAGAATGCTTCATTTGACTCTGAGTATGATCTTGGTGACGAAATAGTAGATGATGATGATGATGATGATGATGGGGAAATTCATCCATTCTCTTATGATGCAGATGAGCCATATATTGTTATGGGTGTGGTATTTCCAGATGTGAAGTTGTGTTTCCGGGGGTGGAACATAGAGAATGTGTGGGACACTTGTGGAAGAACATGAAGAAGAATTACCAAGACCCTTATTTTCTCAAAACATGTGGGCAACAACGAAGAGCTACTTACTTGAGAAGTACATTTACCATATCGACAAAATTGAGGAGAAGAGTCTTGTGCATTGGAATGGTTCGATGATAACCATCCTCACGTATGGAGCAGAAGCAAATTTTCAGAACAATGGAAGGTAGACTACGTCTATAGCAACCTCTTTGAAAATTTTAATAGTTGGGTATCAAAAACAAAAGATATGCATATTGTGCAAATGCTTGATCAGATTAAAACAATGATCATCAAGAAGTTTGAAATCAGGCACAAAATTGGTAATAAAATGGTGGGTAAAATCATTCTAGCTATTACAAATGCTCTCAATGCTCAAAACAAGAATATCAAGGGTCATGAAATTCTAATATGTGGGAACGGCACAACTGAGGTAACTATGGCAGTTGTAAGCCATGCTGTCAATTTGGGAGAAAAGACATGTAGATGTAGGGCTTGGCAAATTTGCGGAAAACCTTGCAGCCATGCTTTAGCTACAATTGCAAAGATTAGTTTCACAGTCAATATGGAGGACTTTGTCAATGTGTATTTCTCTGTTGCTAGATTCAAGAAGGCCTATGAAGGCACTTTTCAAACCAATGACATCTCAAGAACAGTGGTCTCGTGTTGATGTTGCTACAAACTAAAGAAATCCAAACTGAGGAGGAAACCTGAGAGGTCAAAAGTATCTAGGATCAAAGGATCTGATAAAATTGTGAGCAAGAGAAAAGAATAACACGGAGTGTGATGGGCTAGGCCATACCGTAAAGTATTGCTAAGACGGCCCTACAGCTAGTCAAAGGAGGAGGCTCTCATCCTCACAAAATGAATCTACAGAGGGAACAAATGAACCTATACATGAACACACATCCAAGTATGGAGCAGATTTAAGAAAATGTTGTTGTTTAACTATCATTGTACTTTGCTGACTTTTGCCTTCTTCATAACTTATTTGCTTCTTTCTTGGTGTAGTGCGACTGCAAGTGCAAGTGCAAGTGCAAGTGGGGCTGCTAGAGGAAGAGGAATGGGAAGGGGAAGAGGTGGAGCTGCTAGAGGGAGACTTGATGAATGGTTTGGTGTTTGACTGTGTTGTGTCATTTACACTTGTAATGCTATCCTCGCGAGAGTAGTTATTAGTCTTGTTGGACAAGTGTGCTTTTGTTGTTGGGACCTGTAATGGTACCTTTGTTGGAGACTACTTATCTCGTTGCACAACTCTGTGCTTTCGTATGTCATACTTCCATGTGAAAATGTTTGATGTATGTAGTTAAATTTCATATTTTTGTGACTGATGCTTATAATTGCTCCATTGTGCATAAAAAATTAGATGAAATATTGTCAAAATTCTGCACAAAATTCTCCATAATCATGTCCAGATTTTTAGTTACTATCGAATATAAAAATTGTTTTATTATTGTAACACCCTGATTTTTTATTAAAATAAAATCTACTAAATAAATCATTTTATTTTATTCAATAAAAATATTTTCAAAAAGTAACTAGGAATCTAAAACCTAATTATAACAATAGCAACTAATACATAGAATTTTAAAATAAAATCAGCTTGCAAACTTGGTTGTTTCTTTTTTAGTTGCCTTGCTCCTAATTTATTTAGCCTTATTTTTATTTATTTGGATGTATTTGATTTTCATTTGAATTTATGGGTGAAGAGAGAAAGAAGAGAAAAAGAAAAATGGATTTTAAACCTAAGGGGCCGCCCCCTACCCAATTCCCCTCACCCGGCCGAGCTCCCCTCTCCTTGGCCCGAGCCCACCTAACCTGCCCCCCCCCCCCCTTTCTCCCTCCTCGCGCGCACGATGCGAGAGCGCGTCGCGTGTCGCATGGCAATCCCATCGGCGCCCCGTCCCCCACCTCTCTAGCGCCACCGCATCCGCGTCCTGCGTGCTCACCGCCGGCCGCACTCGTGTGTACAAGCAGCCGCCTCCCTTGGCCTCACCCTCCTCCCTTATCCCCTCGCTCTCCGCGCCACACTCGCACGCTACTTCGCGTCCGACCCCCTCCGCCGCCCGCCTCCGGCCAACCGCGCCGCGTCCTCCACCCACTCCCGTACCAAGCCACCCCCCCAACATCCTTTTCCTCGCACGCCGCGGTCGAATCGCCGCTGCACGGCCGCTGTCGTCGGCATCCTCCACTCCACCCCTATAAAAAGCCGCTCCCCCCCTCGCCTTGCTCGCCACCGCCTCCCGGAGCTCAAGCGGGAAAGCGCCGCCCTCCCCTTTCCCTTCCTCCCCCTCTCTCCCGCTCCACCACCGGTCGCCGCCCGTCCCCACATCACCCTTCCGTCACCCGGCTGCTCGAGCCATGCCGCCGACCAGATCCGCCATGCGCCTGCGCACCTCCCCATCCTATTTTCCCCCTCCGGAACCAGAGCCGCGCGGCCATCTCCCCTTTCGCCGCCGACGTAGCCAACTCCGGCGAGCCGGCTCGTCCTCGTCCGGTGCTGCCACGCGCCACCACCCCTCCCCACACCTCCACCACGCCTCCCCAATTACTCGTTGTGCCCCTAGCTCCACCCTCCGGCCGGCCGAGCCGCCGGAATCGGCGATTTCAGCGAGCCCGGCCGCGCTCAAACCCCGGGTCCACCGTGGACCGGTGGATCGGCGCACTGGTCCGGTCCACGAGCCCCGTGGACTTATTCCACGAGATTTCCCATAGAAAAAAATAAACCCCATATACCCTAGAAATCCACTTTTACATAAAACCCCTTGACCTTTTACCAAATTAGTTAAGAGCCCTTGGATTTTTACATAAACACCCGTAAGTTTTTCCAAAATGAGAAGTAAGTCCCTAACTCGACCAAAAAAATGCATTTTTGCATTTTATCCTCTATACTTTCCAGAAATTACCAAAAATATCCATCCTTTTAATAGAAGCCATGACCATTTTTACAAAAATAACCCTAAAACTTCGACGGACATAACTTTTCAACCGTAGCTCCGTTTCAAGCGATTCGACGCTGTTAGAATCGTCGTAACAAACCCTACCCCCAGGAGCCTTGCTCTTCACTCCATTTTATTTGGTTTTTCCTCCTTATTACCTTTTATCTTTATTATTTTATATGACGGTAGCTTACGTATGTTAACGCCGTCCGTAGACGAGGAGAACTAGGAGCGGGAGCCCGAGGACCGGGACTATGAGGAAGACTTCGAGAACGCGTTAGGAGGCAAGCTCTATCAATTCCTTGATCATAATTGATTCTATTACTCTACTTATTCTCGCACCTATCTAGCATGGGCGCATGGCTAGTCTTATATGCATTTTTCCTTGCAAATATTTTGCTAGAGCCTAATTGTTGTAATGTTGAAATCACTATAGATACGAACACTATACCATAGATTGTCATTAGAACACTTGATCAACCTAGATATTATTGTTAACTATGTTAATGATAATGTTGTAGTATCATGCTTAGGAAATGTGACTATCTATAATCATACACCTTGTTTATAAAAATGTGTGGAAAATGAGTTTGGTTGTATGTGTTGACGGGTGGGTGATTAGACCAAGCTGTGTTAAGGTGAAGTTAGGTAGGAAATGTTATTGGGCGTAGGCGAAACTCCTAGTACTTGGTGTCGAGTACTTGATGATTAGGTGTTGTCCATCTGCGATAGACTAGTGTTTGCTCTGTCATATAAGGACCAGTTCTTCGGACCCCAAGTTGGTGATTTAGTGTATAACCTCATAACCTGTTATGGGCAGGACTATACACCAAACATTGGGTTACGCAGCAAGAAGTTCCACCCGGTGTAGTAGATAACGGAGGTCCGGGGATCGTTTATTTGGTGAAGTCCGAGTACTTGGCACATATATGGTGGACGGTATGCTTTCGTCATATCGGTTGGATCCCCGAGCATTCGGAGTGGACTTTTGAGCGTGCCTAGTTGGGGTGGCATCGTTATGTGTTCCGTAGCTAAGAACATATAGCTTATGGGTAAAGTGTACAAACCTCTGCAGAGTGTATAAAACTATTCGGATATACTGTTGTCACGGTATATTGACGCACCAAACCTTGAGCTCTCATTGATTAGCCTCAAATATTAAACCCTTGATGTGTGAGTGGGCACCCTTGCGCTCGTGCATTTTGGAAATGGTGTTGGCTCGGTGTGCTAGAGCTGTTATGATCTTTGGTCGGAAGGCTCAACTAAAAGTATGAGAACTATCGGGGTCGATGAATATCTCCTCCGGGTCCAACCAACTAAAATTACAAAAATGGTTTTCTCTTACAAGAACCCCATTGTTTGCATTCGCGCTTTTCGCAAAACCTTAACCATACCTTGACCACATCCAAATGCATGTATATTATCATCCATTTTTAGTGGTAGAGCTTGTTGAGTACCTTATGTACTCACCTATTGTTTAAATCATTCAGATGGAGATGGAGATTATTATAAAGACGAGGAGTAGGCCGCGTCCTTCGCTCGATGTTGCTCGTGGAATTTATGAAACTTTCCGAGTGTGTTTTCTTTTATGTGAGGCTGGTCTATCCGCCTCTTTGCTTGTAATCCGAGACCATGTATCCCCTAGCTGTATCCCTTGAGGAATAAATAAAGGTTGTCGTCTTGGATTTGTATCATCTATGTGTGTACCAACTATCTTGTTTCGAGGATTGGTACGTATACACTACACACCCTGAGTGGGGCATCATAATTATGCTACAGATAATAGGTCTGAATGTGCAATGGTGATTGAGTGTAAAATAGGTCCATTTTTACGAAGGGTATATGTATCTTTTTACATGGTTTTTACCACCGTTAAGGCCTCCAAACGGAAGAGGGGTTGTTAGTCGGCTCATGTTCAAAAAAAAAAAGGTCCATTCTTGCAATTAGAATCCAAAAGAGGTTCGATTATGCAATTGTCCCGGTTCAAGTTTCCAGTCCACTAGTCTATTTTGAAAATCATCCCAACCTCAAAAGAAGAAAACCAAAATCCTCCCTTGCACAGAAAATACTCATTTTCAATCAATTGAAATCGAGAAGAAACTTTAGTCGATGAACTAGCAAGGAGCGTCACTAGTGGCTGATGGGTTTGGAGATTAGGACTGCCAGATTGTCGAGGAAGGGGATTCATTGTTGCAGGACTTAAAAACAGGTCTAGGGGAGGCAGGCCGACCCGTCAATGGTGGCGGGAGAGACGGTGGAGGTGGAGTTAGCAAGGGTGCCACCTCGCTTGCATTAGGATATTGAGGTTTGGCTAAGATAGAGCTCTCATCGACTGTTCCTAACCTGCAACCACAAATAGATTTATTTTCTTTTGTCCATTAAAGATTGTCAAGACAGAGGGAAGGCCTAAAGTCATTCAAATGAAGTGATAACAAATAGCGAAGGTTCGTCGGGTTATTCATTGCGAACCATTACCATTACAGTTCCAACAGAGAACGAACAAAAATATATATATTGTGTCCTTTCAAAACAAAAGAAGGCAGCTTAGAATTCTGCATGGTAGTTGATACCTTTCTACTATGGCAACTTATCCTATGAGAACTATGAGAACTTCAATCTGGATTACATGATCTTGAGTCAAGGATAGCGCATAGGTAGAGGTGGGAGGGGAATCATACACCCCATTAGATCAAGATCGTGTGGTCTAGATTAGAGTTCTCGGTTCTCACACGAAACGAGTTCTCATAGGATATATTGCCTTCTACTATATGTGGCACAGAATTGGTCAGTGACCAACTTTCTATTTAGAAAAATAAGATTAAGCTAACGAGAATGAGCAAGACCACTTCGAAGGATGCTGAATGCAACAATGTCATACGTCGTCTGGCCACGGGATTCAAGCGCACATGAATAGGATGTCAGGCATGAAATTTGAGTTGATCCGGGAACAGATTGCAGAAGCCAGGGTCGTAATAATAGTAATAATAGTCCTAAAATACAGACTATCTGCTACAGTAATAATAGATATGCGAGTAGTTGCATAAAGCGCTGCAGTTCCCCTAAGTCCGCTGAAAATATCTTTAAAACCTAATTACAGGTTACAGGTATAGTTCTGCGCTGCGTATTATTTTTTACCCTTCGTGTTTAGTAAACTTCCAGCTGCGTGTGTGCGACTTGCGCGGTACATCTAGCGGCACCTTCCTCGCCTAAAGTAGTACAAGAACGACGGGCAGACGCATCCGATTTACTAGTTTACCGACCAATACCCGTTTGCCAGCAGTTGACCACGATGAGGTTCAGAGAACACTGGGATTCAACAAAACTGATCAGAGCACAAAAAATTAAAGAAACCTCTTTTCAGGCATTATCACCAGGTCAACATATCAAGACTTCAAGACAGTTGACAATAAATAACACTACTCCAGTAAGACTTAAGACACGCACTCTATCAAAATTCACGACAAAGTTTCTTGATATAGCCAACTACTGAACAAAGAATTACAGACCCAAAATTGACTCATCATTACCACTATCAGCTCACAAGTAGTAACAAAAACGAAACAAGCTAATAAGTTTAGTAGATGACTTCTTTTTGACCATCATATTGCAGAATGCCTGCCGGCTGGTTAATTTTCTGGCATGCTCTCATCAACCGTTCCAGACCTGCAACCAAAAATTGAAAAAAAAACAAACCATCATTAGAGATTGCTCCAAGACAAATATAGTGACAAAAAGGGGCTTAACAGATAATGCATAACACAAAATAGCAGTTCCATCAATGAATTAATTATAAACCACTACCATCAAACAGAGAGAACAAATGAGGGTAACTTGGACCAGAAAATGATTTGTTGCCTCATTATCAAAAACAGGGGCAAAGAGCACCCACAAAAAAAAAAAAACTGAATCTAGAAATTATAAACCTGTTCTGACTGACCGAGGTCCCCAACAAGAAAACAATGAATTTGGAACTAGCAAGAGAAGACAAAAGATACAAATGCTGAGAAGTGTAGACAAGCATCACAATAATAATAATAATGCATAAAAGGTACCAGCCATTGAATAATAAAAACATACGCATAAGCAAATATACATACAATTAATCACTATAATGCTTTAATTTGCTATTGTGAAGTTAGATAACTACACTAATCAACACAAATTATGCAATTTGACAGAACAGTACCATGGTAATTATGCAATTTGACAGGGCAGTATCATGGTAATTTGGCTTCTTAGAACTGATCAATAACAGTCAGGATTAGTTTGTCAGATTAATTATTACCCCTGTTTCACAGGATGCAATATACGTACCCATTCTACATCTGCATCTCATCTACCATGTTTCAACCATTGAACAAAAACAACTATGTTAACATGAAAGGGAAGATTCAGATAGAAATTGTTCAGGGCTACCCAAGCAGCATTGCACATGATCAAAAAATAAGAATCCTGTTATGTGAATTGCTTGGTAGATTTGAGCCAAGGAAATAAAGCAAAGAACCATTCAACTTGAAATAAAGCATGATGATTGTAGGTTGAAAGCATTCTCAGCCCTGTCCAACTTTGCTCATATCAACATTTTAAAGTATTTAAGTATTTAACAACACAATCATCAGCAGAGGGTGAAAGTCTAATCAACCATCACCAGATAATTCTGATCTGTTGTTTGAGTGTAACTTGGAATGAACTTTTAGATACTTATAAAAAGAATAAGATCTACTGTGCACCTGAATAGAATTTCCTGCATGTTAATTGATACTCCATTTGGTTGTCACTGATAACATATGCATAATAAAATAAATGAAAGCACATCACACAAGAGAACATGCTGAACTTGATTTTTCAGCAATTGATCTCAATTATTCTCAGAACAAAAACAATGCCAGCTAAGATAGACAAGACAGCCTAAGGAAACAAACCTAAGTATCCGATTTTCTAGAGCATAAATCTAAAAACAAGACACAAGATCAACAATGGCAAGCATGACATGATATATCACAAAATTAGATAGAATCAAAGTTCAGAGAAATTATCAGACCCTTCTTCAGGTTCTTTTGCAGCTTCAACAGCATCAGGCTTCTTCCAAGCTCTATCAGCACGGCTCTCTGGTTCTTCGTTCTCCTCTCTTGCAACCGGGGAACCCCGCCTCCCAAAGGACCTCCTCTCAGGTGGTGCCTCCCGCACCTTCATTGCCTCAAGCTTCTCATCAATTTTCCTCCAATCCTCTCCTTTTTCAGCAAGCACATCCTCACGAGGGCGAGCCTTCCCGAAGGGATCAAAAGATCTTGGTTTCGGTTGAATCTCCAGCTTCTCCACCTTAGGCTCATCCTTCTTCCAATCCTCCCCCTTGGCTGCGAGCACCTCCTCACGTGGGCGAGCTGCCCCGAACGGGTTAGAAGACCTGCTTCTTGGCCGCTCCTCTCCCTTCTCCTCCTCTTTCTCTTCCTTCTTCTCCCCATCAGCGCCATTGGCGAGAGGCAAGGTGCGCTTCTGCAGATTCAGACGGGGGCGGGCAGCACTGCTCCCACCACCATTGCTCACCTCCTCCCTCCTCCTGCCCCAAGTATCAGAGTCCGGACCACCATCCCTGTTGAAGCCCCAAACTGACCCACCCCTCCGGCCGTCAGCTGGCGGGGGCGGCGGGGTAGTATAGGACTTGCCGGAGGTCCAGCTCGCGGAGTCATCAGCGCGCGAGTGCGATTCGCCTCCGAACCCCCGCCGACCCGCTCCCTGCGCTCCGGGAACGGGGCGGGAGCGGACCTCTTGGTGGACACCCAGTCGTCGACTTCGTCAGCGCGAGAGGCGGACATGTCTCCACCGAATCCCCCCATCCTCTCCCTCCTCTCCATGGGCTTCTTGGTGGCGCCCCAGTCGTCGGCCTCGTCGGCGCGCGACGGGCCGAAGTCCTCAGGGCCAGATCCGCCGCGGCGCGGCTCATCCCGAGCCCCGCCGCGACTTTCGCCGCCCCACCGCCCGAAGCGGGCGTTGTGGAGCTCCTCCTCGGTGCGCTCGCGGGGGCCTGTAGGGAGGGAGACGGGCGCTTCCTCCCTGCGGGAACTCGGCGCGACGAACTTGCCTGCGTTGAAGTCGCCGAGGGAGATTGGCTGGGACTTCTTCTTCTTGGGGACCTTGGTGGTGGCGGCGGTGGCGAGGTCGGGGAAGTCGGCGGCGGGGACGGGCGGCGGCGGCGGGGGAGGTCGTCCTGCTCCTCGGCGGCGAGGGCCCACGAGCCGGGCTTGGCCCACGCGGAGGCGACGGCCATGGTGTCGTGCGGTGGCGGTGCGCGTTGCTTGGCTGGAGGCGCTCGGAGGATTTGGGGATTCTAGGGTGAGAGAGAGGCCGAGGCAGGCGGAGACTAGGGTTTTTATACGACTGGGGGCCCGTGGGCTTTTGTCGACTCTGGAAAGAAATTCTTGGGCGGTTTCGGCTAGAAACCGGATCGGATTTTTTTTCTTTCTTTCTTCCCCGGTAGATTTCTGGCGTAGAGCGCTATGACTTTTTTTTCCCACGCCAAAAATGTGATAAAATTAAGAGCTCAACAAATCCAGGCGCTTTGCTATCCATGATTGAGTCCCAAACCAAATCAAATCAAAAGATGGTAATGTTTGTACGAATCAATGTCTCACATCAAAATCGAGACAGAAAGGAACCAAATTTAATAAACGGAAAAGGACTGTATCAGACATGAGAATATTTATCCACCATAAATAGGGACGGATATAACACCTGACAAAAAGGCAAAATAATATTCTCTTCACGGAACAACTATTAGTAGTCACAGTTTAGCTTAACAAACCTCTTCGATGTGCAAATTTTACCGATCCCAAAAAGAAAAAGATGTTCAATGTTTACCTTCTCTACTCCTTGTTATTTTTAGCTTGGCCTGCATGTGTTTTACGGATCAGAAACTCCCTGACTGTGAGGAGAGGTATGGATAAACAAGAAGAGAGATACAAAAGTTAGGGTGACAATCCAAACCCGAACATCTTTGGTGTGTGAGAGAGAAGAGAGAGGGCATGTCCGCTAGCCATGGCGTCGATCGGCTTCAATGACCACAAGGCGACTGATTGTGTGCAAGGATACGGGGATCACCACCATCGTCATGGAGAAGGAAAATGATTTGGAGGTGGAGGACATGGGTTCGAGGACCGTCAAGTCTCGCTCCAAGAATCGGACCAAGAGGATGCTTGTTGCTCCGCTTCGCCCGTGCCTTCTCGTCCTACACCCTAGCGCATCTTCGAGAGGTACGAGGAATTGGCACCCGAGAAGGCAGACAGACTACACGAGATTGTTGAACAGGGACACAACAACGAGGCAAAGGTGCTCCACGGATTGATGTTCAAGTACGTAGAACGAACTGCCATACGCGAGATGTTTGGCCAAGGGCGGCCGATTCCCGAGGGTGGTATCCTCGTTATCCGTAAGGCCGTCGACAAATAAGTTCGAGAGGCCGAAGCAAGGAGAGCATCTCTTTCATAGATTAGCTATTTTTAACCTATCTCTTGTCTATTAGTTACATTGATTTCTTTTATGGGTTTTATTTGTGGTTCCAACCGGGAAATAAGTCTTCCGTACGCATGAGCCAAACCACGCCATAAAAATTCAATTTAGGACTGATCTCAAACACTATAGCACTAGTTATACGAGGTGACTATCTCCGTTTAAAAGGATTTAAGACACGTCCGTAACGAAGCACGTGACACTTTTGCTAGTTTAGTTTTTTCTTTTTTTATAAAGGAACAAAGTTCCCGCCTCAGCACCCTAGGGGTGTATGCAGCCAAGTTACAAGTATCCAGGCACTAGACCAAACACAACCACATTCCAAGAGTTCTTAGACTCATAAATCCTCACAGGATATCTCACGCAGGAGATTGCACTAGGAATAAAGAAGAAAAGTCTCCCTGAAACAGTCCCATAAAGCACGCAAAATCAGCTTGTGGCTCTATTTGAGAACTTCTAACCGAATCTAGCAAAGACCTCCATGAGCTTGTCTCCAAAAGCCGACACCCAAACATTAGATTGTCTTAAATCTCCATATGCTTATGCAACTAAGACCATGTACGTATCCGGTGCATCATCCGGAGAATTACCCGCAACACGTTATTTGGCTTAGTCTTGTTAAAAACCATATCATTCCTATTCAACTATAGGACCCAAAGTAGGGGTGGAAACGGATCGAATACGGTTCGAATAGAACCTATATTGTATTTATATCCATATTATAATACGGATGTGAATACAAATACGAATATTATTTGGATGCGAATGCGAATCGAATGTTTATCGAATACAAATACAAATCAAATGACTCACTAATTCAGACAGGATACGAATACATCTAATTTTATATGTTGTAAAGATAGTTATATACACTTTTTCATCTTAAAATTACCGTTAGTCATTTAATTTGATATATTATACTATAGGAGTCACCAAATCACATCAAATTTGAAAAAAAAATTCTAATAATTTAGGTATAATATAAAGAAATAATTATGATATAATGACGGATACAAATACGGATACGAATAGATACGGATAGCTCGGATGTCGGATGTTAAAATTCCAAACCACTTTCATATCCATATTTCTAAACGAATACGGATATGAATACGAATAGTCTAAAAATCTTAAACAAATATGAATGTTTTGTACCATATTTACATTTTCTCGGATACGAATATCGAATAATACGGATTTTCCACATCCATTTTCCACCCCTAACCCAAAGTAGGGTTGTCACTCCAGCCTAATATTTGATTCTTAAGCTTAGTGTTGTAGCATCTAATCCAAGAGTCAAACAAGTTTGAGATAGAGGAAGGTTATTAAATTTTGAAAGTAATGAAAACGATGTTCCAAACAAAACGTGCAAAGGGACAATCAATGAAAAGATGTTGTATCGTCTCTAGAGAGCTGCAATAGCAGCACTTTAAAGAACCTATCCAATGTCTTTTAGCTATGTTGTCCTTTGTGAGACTAACTCCTCTAGTCACATACCAAAGAAAGACCTTGATTTTAAGGGGTATATTCGGCTTTCCAAATATAACAATTTAAGGGTACAATTGTAACAAACCACAGCAATAAAATGCATTCCATGGCATTCATGAGCATGTCGTCACATGTTGTTGTGAAATCATTAAGCATTTGGTGTTAATTACAAGCACATAAAATAATAAACTAAATGCAAAAGAAAGGAGGTGTTAAAAAGAAAGAAAATGAGAAGAAAATTCATGTTTAACAATTTCTATAGTTTAATTGTCACAATTGTAGATTTTTGAAAATGTCCTGAAAGGATTTTGATTTATGGAAATAATTACAAGAAATAAACAAAATCTCCTTATTAATTTAGTTTTGAATTTTTTGATTCAAAAATGATTTGGAAATTCTACCTGGACTTAACAGGAAAAGTGTCCAAAATATTCTCAAGAACACCCCTGAATTTTTACGGAATTTTTGGAGCCCCGGAAGCCTGCTTTTTAATTAGCCGGAAACCCAGGGGGTTTTATGTAAAAATGCCAGGGACCCCTGTGTCATCCTCTCTTCTCTCTTCTCTCTCTCGCGCCGACTCGCAGAGCCGCGCTGGCCGGCTCCGGCCGCGCGCCCTCCGGCCGCAGATGCCACGCAGAGCTCGCCTCCACGCAGCTGCTCGGCGGCTCGCTCCGACCGACCTGCGAGGTGGATAAAAACCCGGCCCGAGCTCATCCATTTCCCCTCGGCTTCCTTCCGCTCGGCCGCGCCTCGTCCTCCACCCCGCCGGCCGCCTTCGGCCACCTTCCGGCGAGCCCCCACCACCGGCCACTCCGCACGCTCGTGCTGGAACCGCACGTAGCCTCCGTTCCCGACGAGCTGCCCTACACCGAAGATCGAAGCCGTCCTCCCCGCAGCAGCCGACCTCCGACGTGTCCGGCCGCCGCTCCAAATTTCTCCCGCTCCGGTGCGTTATCATCATCCGTTCTTCTTCCATGTTGTGCGCGTTACTACTCTCTAGTCTCTCGGCCATCTTTTGGTTTCATTTTTCAACCCCGGTGGCCGGAATCCGGTTTTTCCCCGAGTCCGACCGCCGGTTCCCCGGGCCTCCGATGCGAGCCCCGTTCCGGCCATCCATCGCGTCAACCGTGTTGGCGCCGGTGTAGTCCTTGTTTCCGTGATGCTATAGGAAGAAGCGGCGGGGGATTCCGTGCACCGTGGGCCGCGTGCGAACTCGCCGAACGTTCGGTGGAGCCGCACCTCGCCGCCGGCGCCTCTCCGGTGGAGCTCATGTGCTCGCGTTGGCTTCGATGGGTTCGCCGTGTAGCGTAGAGTCCGTCGGCGTCGTCGCGGCAAGCTTTGCTCCACGCCCGGCCAGCTCCGGCCGTCGCGCCGCCGCCGGTCGCGCCGCCGCGGCGAGGCCACACCCCGGGCCACACGGCTGTGGGATCGCGTGTGGCTACGCGTGATCGGGTGTGGCCAACCCCGTGGCCCTCCGTGTGTCACGAAATGGTTTTAAATTTCAAATATTTGTAGAAAATTCAATAAAATTCGGAAAAATATCAAACCAACTTTGTTTAACTCGGAAAAATGAGATCTACCCATTGGTTAAATAAAATAGTTATTTTGAATAAAAATTTATTTATAATTTGTATTTAATCCCTTTCTTGATTAAGGAAAAGCTATTATTTTATGTAAATAAAATGTTTAATTATGGAAAATAATTTCATTTAATGAAGAAGATACTAGCAGACGAAATTAATAATGAAATTTATTTTTTTCAACATTAAACTTAAACTATGTTAATTTATATAATCACAATGTATTAACCTTAATCACTTAAAGTAAAATAATTATTTATTGGTTAATAAATCAGATTAATGGGTAATCATTAAACTCAAGTAACCTTAATTAAGTAATTAAGGAAACAACATTAATTAATGTTGATCTTAATTAAACACTGTTAATCGACTTAAGTAATCGTTAATTACTTGTTTAATAAGTAGACTTATCTTTAACGTGTTAATCAACCAAGGTAATTAAACATTGATTATTATTCCGATTGCAAGACTTAATTCATGAACCTTTGCATCCTCTCATCATATGCATTCATGCATACATGATCGTGATTCGCGATGCGTTGTCGGTCGACTAGGTTCGAAGTGATCGAGGTTCCACCCTAGGGCGAGTCGGAGCCGGGAATCTCGACGTTGACCCGGCCACTGAGGAGACTAACTTCGAGCAAACTCAAGGCAAGCCCCGGTGCATCCTACCTATGTTTTTAAATATTTTTTTCTTTTATCACATAGTACGGTTATGCTTGTGCATTAGGTGTTAGGGTTTGGTTGACACCCTAGATGCATTATGGTAGGCTTCCATCTGTCTATATCCTATACTTGGTACGGGTAGCTCGATAGAGGCTAAGCTTAAATCATAGTGGCAACGGTAGCTAGTTAGGGCACTTAAAGCATGGAGGCTTTAAGCGTTTACGTGTTGACACTAAAGAGGATGAGATGAGAGTGTTAACGAAGTTGAGACCGGACGGGCCCCGTAGGAGAAAGGGCAAGACGGAGATGAGGTCTTGCAAGGTGGTAGCCCCGTCTCGTGTCGGTCAAGGACCGTACCGTTGTCGGCTTAGTTGAACAAGTTTGAACGTACCGCACTACATGCCGGTATCATGGGCCCGAGCAAGCCGATGTACCCTATCGCCCCGAGAGATGTAGCGTAGCCGGCTCTCTTTACCGGTCTGTCGGTGAGAGGATAGTCTCACGGGAGGGAGATGGGTCGACCACGAGGATAGTCGTGGAGTCGCCATACTTCCGGGGAGTTGAAAATGGCTAGTCTGCTGTCGGGTGCTAGCGGGAAAGGTTGTCATATACGATCGGTGTGATGCGTATACGTCGTGTAGTCGGGTCTTGCCACTTGGTATAAATCGATTCGAATCACTGTCCCTCGCAGTAATGAGTATCGCTTGTTTAGCTCGTCACATCGTAGTAAAATACTCGGAAGATGAAGATGAGGGTTGAAAGGATAAATGATCTAGATTATTCTTGTCTTGCAAACTTGGTTGCAATAGGGATAGGTTGCAAACCCCAAGGCTAATGAACTTAATATCGAGCTAAAATATCGAAAGTAAGGACCCACCCTTTAATGCTGTTTTTCGCAAAGGAATAAACCCCACAGACCGTAAAGCCTTTGCATACTAGGCGTCGGCCTTAGCGTGCCATGTTGACGGGTCGGTCTTTGCTGAGTATTAGAATACTCAAGGTTTGTTCGTTACCTTACAGGGAATGAGTCGTGTTATCACGACTTGTACGGCGATTTTCCCGAGGAGGAGCAATGTCCGGAGGGAGGATCCCTTCGGTGGGAACGTATTCCCACACCTTGATGAGAGAGGACCGTGATGTACGAAGGGCTCGATACATCACGACGTTTGGTGAAATCTTTTGAGTTGTATTATAAACAAGCTTCCGCTAAAGACTCGTAGGATGTTAAACTTCAATAATGTTATCTTTCCGCTGCACAAATGTTTGTATTTTGAAAACCTGGTTGTATTATACCATGATGTATATATATTATGACTTGTATGAGATGATGTTTCTGTTGTAACTCGCTTCGACGAGTGTTCCTCTGTTCCGATTCCCGGGTATCCCGGAGGGATGTCACAAGCTGGTATCGGAAACGGTTCGGAGGCAACGAGTACATCATTACAAGTCCGTTTTCAAAACTTAACGCGGTTATACGATAGATAACGAGAGAGTACGGAGCCTATAAGGATGTAGAATAGTTAGATTTTTTATTAATTGGTCGGCGTTTGGGGTATGGAAAGTGCTAACTATTCGTCGTAGTTTCTTTACTACCGTACGTATAGCTAGTTTCCGAGCATGCATCATGTTAAATTCTGCACTAAATAACTATTGGGTATGTACTTAGCTAGATCGTAGTACTTTATAGGCTGTTCTGTTCGTTCTTTTTCTTCCGTGGGAAGAAGTGTTTAACTTGTTAAACATGTTCCCTGCGAGATGCTGGTCACTCGCGGTAGGAAGCGCGCCAAGGCGGAGGAGGAGGCACGAGCTGCCCGTGTCGCCGAGCCGGAGCAGCGGCTTCACGGCTTAAAGCCGAGGACACGAGAGCCGGGAGCGGCGGTTGGGTGCTTGGAAGCACCGTCGTCAAGTGGATCGTCAGGAAATCCAGAGGTCACACGCTAGTATCGCCGAAGCGGAGGAGCGGATAGTGGAGGTGACCCGCGCACGTGACGAGTACCGTGAGGCGGTTATCGCCTTTGACGCACGGCTGACTACGAGGATCGAGGAGCGAGACGCCGCCCGCGCCGCAGAGGACCACCAGGAGCTACGGGCGGACATGGTGACAGCGCAGCGGAACCACTTGGTGGAGGCCCTAGTCGCGAGGGAGATCGAGCCGGGTCAGCCTACGAGCAGCAGTACAACGGACCGGCCGAGGCACACCACGAGCTGCTCCACGACCACGACGACTCGTTCGACGAGTTCGAGCAGCTTGCAGCAGCAGATGTTGCAGCAGCAGAGCAGCAGCAGGAGCAGCAGCAGGGTCCACCCGACGAGGAGGTCTCCGGGATGGACTACGAGCCACCACCCGCGTCGCCGGCTTGGGACGTTGTGTCGGACGGCGACGATCCACGCGCCGTCGGCTTAGTGTTATAGTGTTCTCACTAATGTAGGAGGGTAGCCACATTTTGCCGACATAGGTCGGATGTACATAGGGTACTAGCGGAGGTTGGACAGCTTGGGAGTGTACGCGAAGTGGGGTTGAGTTGTACCAATAATAACAGTGGGAAGGAAGTAGTGCTACTATCTATATATATAAATATATGCA
The DNA here is from genome assembly GCA_031894775.1 of Chloris gayana. Classification (NCBI taxonomy): domain Eukaryota; kingdom Viridiplantae; phylum Streptophyta; class Magnoliopsida; order Poales; family Poaceae; genus Chloris; species Chloris gayana. The sequence continues at coordinate 22,771 of JAUNZO010003301.1, read as the reverse complement.
GTTGCTAGAATAAACAAATGTGCTGAAATATTGGGAGTAGTTTCTACTTGTGTCCGATGCTCTTACTTCTTCACGAGAGATGGACAACGACACGTACGGGTGTGAGTGAAGTAAGAGGATCAAGGGAAGATGTTCGCGTAGTCGGCCGGGAGCGACAACTGCAGGAAAAGGAGGAGTTATTAGCAATTAGGGAGGCGCAATTGCTAAACGAGGAACAGCGAGATTCAATTTAAGGATCGAGCAGTTGGCAAATGCTCATGCATTGATCACTCGGTTAGAACAAGACCTATTGCAAGCACACAACGCCATCATGAATGAAGCAATAGGACAAACAACCTCCGGGAGGTGAGCCGATAGGCGCAGAGATTCCGATGGAGGCCGAGTCTCGAAGAAGAACAGGAGGATCCCGAAGAGATAATGGATGTGGATTCCGTCATAGACTTCACGGAGATTCCACGACCGGAGGATGCAGCATCCGAGACGGGTAGTTCTCGCGAGCCAGAAGTGATCTCCAAGCTTTGGGAAGAGTACTAGAGTGCGCGTTAATGGCGAATGAGGAAAATTAGTATGTACCTTAGTCGCCGTTAAATAACGGGCGTGATGTAATCACGCATGAGTGTATCATAGAAATCGTTGTAACGTGAATGTATAAATATGTGTTTTTGGATTGGTGGAGCGTTAATAAAGAGGGATTGATGCATCGGATCGGAGTTCTCATCTACGTATTCCTCGTTTCCCCATTATTATGTTGGAATGAAGATGTCTAACGTAAAATTTCCTTGGACAGTAATGGTTGGGAGAAGGAGGCGCGATGAGCCCGAGAGCTCTCAACGCGGGGAGGGAACACCACCCCCACCCCCGACACTAGCTCAAGCCATTGCAGCCGTGTTGGATTCTCGCGCGGAGCAGCGGGAATTATTGGAGCAATTGGTTCGCAACACGGCTCCACGAGAACGTCATCAAGGCCGTAATGCACCGGAAGACAGGGTGACCTTTTCGGATTTCTTATCGGTCCGCCCTCCGACTTTCTCGGATGCAGGAGAACCCTTGGAAGCTGATCATTGGCTTCGCACCATCAAGTCAAAACTGGAATTGTTCCCGTGCACGTATCATCGAAGACCCTCTTCGCTTTCCAGCAGCTTGCAAGGGTTTGCCGGAGCTTGGTGAGCCAACTACAAAGCCATGTTTCCTCCCTGACATCAAGTTACATGGGCAGAGTTCACTAAAGCCTTCCGAGAGCATCACATTCCGTAAGGCTTAATGAATCGAAGCGGAAGGAATTCCTCTCACCGAAGCAAGGGGACATGAATGTGCATACCTACTCCAAGGTATTTAATCGTCTTGCTCGCATGCTCCCGAACATGTAGACACCGATGCCAAGAAGAAGAACCTGTTCAAGGAGGGAATGAGTACTAAGTTGCGCCTCGCCTCGGTGTTAAACAAGACCGACAGCCTTCACCGACTTTGTGAGTGACGCTATTGCACTAGAAGACTCTATCCGTCTTCATCGGACGGAGAAGAACAAGAAGAGGCCGGCCACGGGGCAAGGAAGTGGGGGACCATCCAAGTACAGATCGGTTTACACTGCGCCTCGAGTCGGCCGTTATCAGCATACACCCTCTCGTCCCAATTTCTACCGGCAAAATCAATCACCCCAACAACCCTAGCAACAGACGACCGAATCAGCATCGACCGCCCTATCGAGCAACAGAACATCCGTAATCCCCGACCAATGGGTCAAGCACCACAGCAGAATGGACCGCCATGTTTCAATTGTGGCCGTTCGAGACATTACTACCGCAGCTTGCCCATATCCCCGTAAGGCACCATATGCACCCCGACCTCAAGGGCAGCCGCAGAACCCACAGTAGGGCACCAGCCAAGAATACACAAGTGAAGACTGGCCGTGCCAACTTTACTACGGCCGAGGAGCTACCCGAAGGAGGACAAATCCTAGCGGGTATGTTTTCTATCGCCGATCATCCTCGCTATGGTTTTATTTGATTCGGGAGCTACGCATAATTTCATCAGCAAGTCATATGTCGCTAAGCATTGCATCACATTATCTAAGTTGACATGGACACATATTATCTCAACACCTGGGGGTAAAATTCTTACCAATGAAGCAACTACCAACATGCCATTAAGATTGGGGAACAAGGTTTATCCTACGTCATTAATCATCCCGGATGGGCAAGGGTTAGATGCAATTATTGGCATGCAATGGATGGATTTCCATAAGGCCGTATTGGATATAGCATCTCGAGCCGTATATCCGTGTTGACGTCAAAAGTCGCCAACACACCGTTGTCCGGAGAGTCCACCGAAACCCAGGCCGACGCAGGGCCTCGTGCTCCCAACGGACCGGCTCGGCTCGCCGATTCTCGTGTGCGCCGGTGCGTACCGTGATGGTTTTCCCGCAAACCAACAAAGACAATAAAAAGTGTAAAATTCCAGGTCATCGGCCCGGATAGACCGATGTGCAGCCGTGGCCGATTATGGCGTAAGATAGACAAAATCGGCCATAGACAGGGAACAGCACGGCCCATCCATTTATGTATTAAATGCCAGGCAAACGAACTATGATACAAACGATACGAAATCGGCCGACGCTATAACATACGATCGGTGGCTAACAACCGATTTCGTCGGTAAACGATCAAATCATTAAGACTTTGCAGGGATGTATTATCGAATAAAATGTAAACAAGATAATTATTAATGGGATGTAATTAATTCGATAGCAAGAAGATAGTTTAATCATCAATTAGAGCAGTAAATCGGCTCGATCGAATATCTCGCCGATTCTGCCATCGATTATAGCAGTGAATTATTAGATCTATCTACATGGATGATGATGATCAATAAAATCATACTAATAACTCGGGTTCAAAAGCAGCTTTAACAGATTTGGTACTAAATTGAACATAAAACAGCCAATGAACGTGATAAGCAATCGGCTAAACACTCCGAAAGAACAAGTAAGACAAATACAACCACACAGATCCCAAATCGACCAGCCGCTCCAACAGGACAAGTCAACCGATGGCACGCGGCCGGACCAGGTCTAACGGCCGCGCACGCTCAAATCGATTCAGGACAAGCACAATCATAAACGCCTTAGCTATGAAAGTAAATCTACACCCTAGCCAATCGGCTGCATGCGCCTAGGACAAGTCAACTATCGCAAAGGCAAACACAGGACACGTCAACTGAATCTGCACAGTCGAATCGGCCAAGATGTAAAAGAATTCTCATAGCGGCTATCGTGACTCGAACAACCAGATCTGAGCCAATCGGCGTTGCGAGCAAAGGCTGGAACGGGGAAGCAGGACAAGTCAAACTACCTCCACCACGAGCCCGGACCAGGTCGACTTGACTCATCCCACCCGATACTCACTACGACGATTAGGGACAGATTTGGTCGCCGGATAACTAGCAATTAAGCCATCTAATTACGAACAATGCGCCGAGAACTAGACAACATAATTACCTTATCAAGCCAACGTGTCGTCGACCGGAGCCCCGAAGATCCCCGCACGAAAACAAGTAAAACTTGACGAGAAAATTAGGGTTTGGCGATGCGCCGAAAATTGTGTTGGATGTGAATCGAGTTTACATGTTACATCCGAGTATGTATTTATACTCGGCACAAAGAATCCTACTCGGACCCTCTTCGGGCCGATTTCCTAACCGACTAGGATCTTTTTCCAAAATTAAACTATTATTTCTAATTTTACGACGTGGGCCGGGCCCATCAATGTTATGCTCTTCTCGTTGGCGTCCGCGCACGATTCCCGGGAGGGACGCGCCTTTACTCGCCTAAGCGGCCGTCGGCCTTCTCGCCCACCGGCCCTCTTTTGACCTATAGTCGCCGACAATGGGTCCCTTGGTCAAAAACCGGCTGTCCCCCAGCCTGGGGTATGCAACACATGCGTCGGACCGATTTATCCTCTTTATCGCGCCGGTTTTATCGCCTCGTCACTTCTCCATAAAACCCGGGGCCACCCCTGGTCATTTCCCATCCGTTTCTTCTCCTTGGCTTTCATCTTCCCCTGTCCTAGCGACCTTTGCCTTCTCGAGCCTTTTCAACTTCTCACCGCGCCGCCGCCGTTTTTTTCTTCTCCGGCGACCATGAATCCCGCCGTTAGCCGCTGCTGCGTGCTGCTGCCGCCGGCCAGGTTGCCGCCACTCACCAACGCCGTTCCGAGGTAATGTACATTCGAGCATCCCTCTTTTCTACCTTTGCAATTTTCTTCGTGTTCTTGTTCTTGTTCATTTTCACAATTTATTTCTCGTTCCGCTTCTCATTTTAGCCCTATTCCTTGTTTTTAGGAGATCCGGAACCAAGTTGTTATTCCATCCAATATCCCAACTCATTTCTTCTTGGGTCCTATGGACGATCCCGACCCCACAGATCTCATCCGTGCCGAAACGAACCGGGTTCCGTTTCGGCAACAGCCTCCTCTATCGGCCGAGTGGGCCAACAGCTTTCGGTCATGGCCGACTCCCGCGTGCGGATGGCGCGATTGGTATAACCGGTATCGGCCGTCCATCCGCAAGGTTGGGCCAACATCGGCATCGCCCACGCCATCAAACTTTCTCCGCCGATCACCACAAGAATGAACCGTTGTTGGCGGCAGCTTCTTATCTCTCGGTCGATGCCCCGAATCGCTTCATGTTCGGCCACGGCCCGGCTACCATGACCCTCCCGGACACGGTCATGTTGGCCGATTTGAATATCACGGCGGAGGCCACCCCGCATGCCATCCGCATTAAGTCCTCCCATCGGATCAACCCTAAGGACACCAGGGGTTGGAAGGTCTACATCCGGACCTACAACAAGGGGCACGGCACGGCCGATCGCCGCGAGCACGTTGCCTTCCTCAACATGTGGCTTGACCACTTCTTCTTTTGTGGGGTCAGCGTGAGCCCCACAAACAATTTTCTCGCCGATAGCCGATAGGTCGGCCGACAGCCTATGCCCTTCCCATGGGCAAGTATCTTCCGGGATCGGCGTACCTCCTTCTTCACCAAGTTTCGGTGGAGTTGCGCTCCGGCCGATCAGCTCAAGAACCCGGGAGGCCCTTGGTGGTTCATCCAAATGTGGTTGTCCCTTCATACCACCAAGGCCATCGATCCGGACCTCGGTGTCCTCACCTTCCCCGGCAACTATTCCGAATCGGCCACGCCCGATCCAGCCCGATGTATCTCTTTCGGGAAGCGTTATCCATGGCACCGGGACGGCCATGTCGGATGACAACCTCGGCGTATTGGTTCGCCGCCCTCTACAAGGGCCTCAACAACGAAAGTACGGATTGGTACCCGTACATCGATTTCTTCGAGAAGGGGTATGACACTCCTTTTCCGATCGACCCCACCTTCCCAACGACCGACGGGGAGGCGGTCAAGATCTTCACCACCCGCCTCCGCCCTCGTCCGCCGCCGACGGGACTCATTGCTCGGGAGCAAGGCTTTCGCTCCTATGAGTTCTACCACCCGTCGGTGGCGGCCCGCCAACTCGGCTTCGCCGCTGCTCCCCAGCCTCTTCTATGTGGGGCAAATAAAGGCGCGGGCTACCGTCGACAACGCCATTCAGTGGAATTGGCTCGTCGGCCGCACCGCCGATGTCGTCACCGGCGACTTAGCCGGATTTTCCCGGCGCCCGGAGTACCCGCCTTTTTGACCGTTGGTGGGGCCAGTGGAACCGGCACCTCCGCAGCTCGAACACCGCCTCCTTCTTCTCCGGCTTAGTCCCGAGAGAAGCTTTCGCCGAGGTACGTGTAGCCGATTTATTTTATAAGGCCGATTTTGTAAATGAAATCGGCCACTCCAAATGCTCACCCTTGTATATTCTTTTCGCCGGACACGGAGGAGCCGCCGACCCGGAGTATCGCGTGGCCGGCCGATTGCATACTTAATGTCGAGCCCAATTGCTCCAAATATCGGCTTCACGGATCGCACTCCCGCCCAAGCTTTTGCGGCGATGAGTCGAGGGGCACCACTGCCCGCAAGGCCAAGACTAAAACAGCCGCCCTCGTAAAGAGGAAGGCTAGTGTGCCGCCTGCAGGGCCGACTCAAGCCCCGGAGCGACACCGCGCGCCGCTAAAGCAGCTCAGTGCGCCCGTCCGACCCGGACTACTTCAGTGAACCATCTCCGCCGCGTCAGGTTATTATTGCATGATTGCCGATTCCTTTTCACTTTACCTGCCGTCTTACTATGAGTTCTTAGCAGGAATCGGCGGTTCTTCCTCCTCGGGCCCGGACGCCAACGCTCGATAGGCCGATCCGCCCGTCGACTCCTCCACGGGCCAGGACGCCGACGCCCGAAAGGCCGATTCAAACAGCTCCGGAGCTTGAAGTCATACCAAGCCAGGCCGATCCAAACCCTACGGAGAGCCCAACTCGCTCGGATCGGCCCGCGTCTTCTCGAGGTTGCCGCCGAAGCTGAACAAGCTGTCCATGTGTCGCCCACCGCTCCTCCCAAAGGCACTATTGTCTGTCGAAGAATCGGCCGGCCAGAGCCGCCCGCAGCCTTCTCCCGTAGATACCGCTGCCGATGAGCCCGCCGATGAGCCCGCCGAAGCCGAACAAGCTGGCCATGTGCCCGATGCCGCCTCCGAGGATGCCGCCGGTGAAGGGGATCGGCCGGCCGAGAGCTGATTGGAACACACGAACCTCGTGGGTTCAATGGCGCAGCCGATAGACGTCCAGCCCGCTTCGCATCGACGCTTCGCAGGTTTGTTTTTACTATCTCTTTTTGATTCGCCGCTGGTCATTAGCTTCACTTTATTTCTCTTGGTATTTCAGTGCGCTCGCCTTCCTCGTCCCGCGCCGATTTTGGTATCTCGCTTCGGTCTTACCACCATGGCCGAAATCGCGCGCGGCTTGAGGCTTCTTCGGTTGATCGCTTGGTGGCCGACGCCCACCCCATAAGGGCCCTGGTACTTGGAGGTCCGGACCGAGCTCCCGGAGGATGTTCGCGACGCTCCGCACCGTGTGGCATACATGGAGTACCGGCAAATGGACTTCATCCGTGCCCAAGCAGCGTCCGGCTCGCCAGCGGAGCAGCAGCAAGCCGCGTTACTTGCCGAGGACTCCATCAAGCGTTCCGAGGAGGAGGCCCACAAGACCCAGGAGATGCAAGAGCAACTCTCAAATCGGCAGGATGAACTGCAGGTAATCAACCAAGAGATTGCCGATTTGAGAGCATCGCCGGCTCTCAAGGAGAAGGAGGCGGCGGCCTTGGAAGCCACCATTGCACAGCCTGTCGGCTGACGTGGCGGCTCAACGTAAGACGACGGACGAAGCAATTCAAGCGGCCGAGAAGATGGCTGCCGCGGCGCACGCCGATGTCGGCCCCATCGAGGATGACCCGTTGGTCATGGCCAAACTCGACTCCATGCTCGGCCCGTGCACTATCTCGCCGTCCAAGACTTCTTTGTCTCGTGCCGAGGCCGTCGATTATGCTTAGGTGTAATAGGACCTTGAACAAAAATTTGTTATAAATATTTTTTGCACTAAGGGCGATATACAATCATATCGGCTATCCGAAGACGATGTTTAAAACATCGGCTAATTTATCGGTGACTTCTATGTTTTTCTTTCATATTTTTTGGCTAAGGGCGATACTCTCAGCATCGGCCGTCTCAAGGCGATGTGCATCGACATCGGCTGTAGTCTCTTTTAGGCCGAACACTATGAGTTAATCCAAATACTAGGATAATACTGCTTCAAATACTTCCCATTAAGTGCTCGGCCGAATTCTTCTCCTGCTAACTCTTTCAAAATATATGCGTTACCCGGTGCCGATCGGCTAATCAAATAGGGTCCTTCCCAATTAGGCGACCATTTACCAAACCGATTGTCTTTCACACCGATCGGCATCCTAAGCTTCCGTACCAAATCGCCCTCTTTAAACTCGTTTCGCACAACCTTCTTATCATAATGGCGGGCAACCCTTGCCTTATTCTCGCTCTATTTTTTCCAATGCATCCAGCCGATTTTGTACTACATCTTCTAATTCATCCATCATCAATCCGTGGTACTCGATCGGCCGAAAGCTTTTGTTGCAATTCAATCCTTCTAGAGCCGATAGCCGTCTCCCATGGCAAGTACGGCTTCGTGCCCATATACAAGCCGATACGGCGCGACTTGCATGGCCCCATGCCGTGACATACGATAAGCCCACAAAGCGTCCATCAATCTCATGTGCCATTTACGAGGATACTCCTATATTTTCCGCTTGATCAACTTGATCGTACTCTTATTTGCCGCTTCAGCTTGGCCATTGGCTTGGGCATAATACGGCGACGAATTAATCAACTTAATCCCCATCTCCTCAACAAAAGATTGAAATTCGTCCGACGTAAATACCGATCCTTGATCTCGTCGTGATTGTTTCCGGAATCCCAAATCTATAAATGATATGCTCTTTAACAAACGTTATCACGTCGCCCGTCGAAACTTTACGATAGGGCGCTCGCTTCAACCCACTTCGTGAAATAATCTGTAGCTACCAATATGTATTGATGTCCTTTGCTTGATGCTGGATTTATCCGGCCGATCATATCCATGGCCCAGCCTCCGAACGGCCAAGGTTTGATCACCGGATTCATAGCCGACGCAGCGCCTCTCGTATAGGCCCGAATTTCTCGGCAATCTTGGCAACTTTTATAATATTTAAAACAATCGGCCAACATTGTCGGCCAGCAATAACCAGCTCGCCTTAGCAGCCACTTCATTTTATGGGCCGATTGATGCGTTCCGCAAATCCCATCATGTACTTCGCTCATTACCACTTTGGCCTCGGTGATCATCAATACACTTGAGAAGCACCCCATCAATTGTCTTGAAAAATAATTGATCATCCAACGTAACATACTTCAAGGCTTTATATCTTATCTTCTTATCTCGTAGGTTGGGATGGGTTGCTCAAAAATTTCGAATTTCTCGTGCGCCAATCGGCCTTTTCAATATCGGCTATTTCCAAGCTATTTCCGGCGAGCCGATATCCGTATGCTAGTTGAGCCAAGTTATTTGCTTCGAAGTTCTCGCTCTCTTGGTATATGGCTGATTTTAACACACTTGAATCTTTTCATCAACTTCTGGCACCTTTTATGATATTGCAACAATATTTCATCTTTACACTCATACTCATCGGCCAACCGACTCACGACCAACAAGGAATCGCCGAAAATTTCCACAAAATCAGCCCCGGCATCGATGAGTAGTTCCAGTTCTTTCAATATCGCTTCGTATTCGACTTGGTTGTTGGTGTGCGCCTCTACCGTAATAGAGTATTCACGTATTGCCCCCGAGGCGACACAACAACCAAGCCGATACCACTTCCTTCCTTGCAAATTGAACCATCAAAGAATACCGTCCATGGCACCGGTTCCACGTATCTGGCCGAGTGTTCACCGTGTTGCACTATTAAATCAGCCAATACTTGCGCTTTTACCGCTTTGGCCGATTCATAGCCTAGATCAAACTCCGCAATTGCCAACATCCATTTGCCCAACCGACCTTTAGGGACCGGGCCGATAGCATATATTTTACGACATCGGCCTCGGCAAACCACAAAGCACTCTTCGGCTAACAGTATAATGCCTTAGTTTTGTGCATGAAAAATACGTACAGAGACATAACCTTTCCACCTCCGGATACCGTGTTTCTGCATCAATCAATTTGCGGCCGAGATAAAATATAACCCGCTCTTTTCCCTCCCCGTTCTTGAGTCAACGCCGAGCCGATGCACCTATCATCGGCCGATAAATATAACTTAAAGGGTGTGCCCGACTTTGGCGGAACCATCACCGGTGGGGACACCAAATATCTTCTTGATATCTTCTAAAGCCTTTTGATGGATCGGCTCCCACCGAAATTCTTGATTGGCCTTGAGCTTCAATAATGGCGTAAATACATCAAGTCGACTGCACAAGTTTGAGATAAATCGCCTAATAAAATTAATCTTGCCGATCGTGGACTCGGAGCTTCGTCTTGTTCGTCTGGCGGTTCCAGCTTTTCTGATAGAATCAATACTCTTAGGGCCGACTTCAATTCCCTTTTCATGCACAATAAACCCCGTAAATTGCCCAACCGAGACACCAAACGCACACTTGAGCGGGTTCATCTTCAAGCCGTATTGTCTTGTTCTCTTCAACACTTCTCCGAGATCACCCACATGACTTCCAACCGATTTTGATTTCACCATGACATCATCAATATAAATTTCCACCAATCGGCCGATCAAATCGTGATATATAAAATTCATGGCTCTCTCGATATGTAGCACCAGCATTTTTTAGCCCGAAGGTCATGACAACCCACTCATATAGTCCCAACGCTCCAGGGCACCCGAACGCCGTCTTCGGTATATCCTCTTCGGCCATAAAAATCTGATTGTACCCAAGCATTTCCATCCATAAAGCTCAAAATTTTGTTGCCGACGGCCGCATCAACTAACAAATCGGCGTTTGGCATTGGGTACTCATCTTTCGGGGTTGCCTTATTCAAATTTCTCAAGTCAATGCGACTCCGCATCTTTCCATTTTTCTTCTCCACCGGCACAATACCGGAATCCCACTCCGCATATCGGCATGGCCTAATGAAGCCGGCTTCATATAATCTGATAATCTCTTCTTTGACGGCTTCATAATACCTAGGGTCAATTTTCCGAGCCCCCGCTTATATGGCCGATATCCGGGTTTGGTGGGCAACCGATGTTCAACGATCGATCGGCCGAGTCCAGGCATCTCGCTATAATCCCAAGCAAAACAATCTTTAAATTCTTCCAATAAGGCCACTAATTCATCTCTTACTTCTTTACATAATTTCTTGCTAATATATGTCGGCCGAGGCTTGTCTCCATCCCCTATATCTACCTCTTCTAACTCGTCGGCCGACACAAAACCGTGACCTAACTTCCCGTCTTCCGGTTCGTTAATCGGCCGACTCATCATATCCTCCGTGCGCGTATCGATCGGCCGATTATCCGTCAATTCTCCCGTGGGGCCCATCAGAGCAGCCGGGGGTACCCGACTCCCTGGCCACAATAACTCCGTCGTCTCGTGATGTTTATGGCCTCCGCATCCCAATATGTGCCCGATAAACAAGGCAAGCTCTCCGTACCGGCAAACTCGAAATCGGCGGTTGCAATGGTTACGTACTTATCGGCCCGCACGATTTCGACCTTGTTGCCGACCCATTGAATCAAACACCGGTGCATGGTCGATGGGATGCAACAATTGGCATGAATCCAGCCTCTCCCCAACAAAGTTGTGTATGCACCTTTCCCGTCGATGATGAAAAAAGTGGTGGGTATGGTTTTGCTGCCCACGTTGATCTCCATTATTGCGGCCCCACGCACATCTTGGCTTCTCCCGCCGTAATCCTTGAGCGTCAAATTAGCCCTCATCATTTCTTCTCGGCGTCTTCCCAAGCTTGCGGTATGTAGTAATCGGCATGACATTGACCGCCGCTTCCTCCGTCGACCAACATCTTCCTCATCGGTGACCCGTTGACGTAGCCGCTAATATACAATGCCTTGAGATGCAAATGATCGTAGTTGACTCGGCTTATCAAATACCGCCGATTCCGCGTCCAAAGAATCTCTCGAAGTCTCCCCAACTAGTTCTTCTTCACCCGAATTTTCATCGGCCGATCCGACAATCCCGGGCATCGTGGACATCATATTCACCGCGGCTTCAGCTCGAACCACCCGAGACCGCACTTTCGGCCTCCATTCCTTCTTGGGCTTGGGCTCATCATCTTGGTCATCTCTATGATGCCGTCCACCCTTGATTTCTCGACAACGCATTCTTTGAAGCCTTCTCTTTTGGGTTTTGTCGAGCAAACCACTCGGGCACCACCGTCCTTCGTTCTCGGTTTGATCACCTCTCGAATCTTCATGGTATTGGTAATCAAACCCTTCTTCATCATTGATTGGCCCCACCGATCGTGAACGGAGGTTCTCTTTGGCACTACGTATCTTCGTTCATCATATCCGTGATCATAGCCGATCGCTTCTTCTCGGGGGCCGATTGTTGTGATTCGTAGTTGCGACCAATCGGCCGTCCCCGGTAACTTGATGACCCGCCATCACGATACTCTTTCCGGCCAGTGCACTCGGGGCGTTCTCGATAGATGGAAGCTTCATGTTTTGGTCCCAGCAAGCATCGAAAGAAAGGACAATCCCGCTGTGGGTCAAAATCTTCTCGCGGATCACGCCTTGCCCGTACCGCCGACTTTGACCGATAAATTCCCGTTCATGTGCCATCCGATCTCTTTCTTCCCTTTCTCTCTTCCTCTCATATCGGCGTATGAAACCAGCTCGATCCACCGCCGATGGTATTGATGTACATCGTATTAGTCGGAAAGGGTGCCCATCAACTTTCATCTTCTTCTTTACATCACTGCCGCAACACCCCACCGTCAACCGCCTTCCGGATCTCATCTCTCATAGCATAACAATCAACGGTGTTATGATGTGAATTTCCATGCCACTTGCACCACTTAGCCATTTTCTTCAACTCTCCGGCGTAGGAATTTTGTGATGAGGGGAAAGCTGGATTTTCTTTTCCCGCAGCTAGCCTGATCAAATATCTCGTCGGCCTTGGATAAATCAAAATCATATTTTCTCTCCTTAGGATTGACATGTGGAGAAAATATCGGCCGTTTGTTATTAGTCCACTCAACCGCATTAATTCCCTCTTCATCATCTTCACCGTCGAAATCAGCATAAGCTACCTCGATACCGCCGATTCCCGGTGAGTCGAAGATTCTCTTCCCGGCCGATCGCCTCGCGTGTCACCTGTGCCAGCCCATCAAACTCATGTGGGGTAAACTTTTCTTTGATGTTGGAGAATAGCCCCGTGTAAGCGATCTCGGCCAACCGTCGCTCGTCAGGTTCAGATTGTAGCATCGTCCCTCGCAGTCCCGAACCTCTCGTATATAATCGGTCACCGATTCCCCGTATTTCTGCTTTCACCGCCATTAAATCGGACAAACTAGGCTCGGTAATGCCCGTGAAGAAGTACGAGTGAAACCTTTTCTCCGCATCGGCCCAACTCGAATAGAACCAGGCGACAGCGAAGCAAACCATGAAAAGGCCGATCCGTACAATGACAAGGGGAATAGCCGAACCCGTAAAGCCTCCCGAGTAGACGCTCACCAAGCCGTGCGTCATACCGGCCGATGTGCTCCATAGTTGACGTGCTATCTTGCCCGTAAAACTTGGAAAACTCAGTGAATTTTATACTTATTGGGTAAAGCCACGGAATCCATCCAGCCAGGGTAAGGTCGCCGATACAATGCACTCTTCTCTTTAGGCTTCAAATTGAACCGATCTTTCATCATGTCGGCGATCTTAGCCATGAGGCTATTCATATCATTGGATCCAAGCAGCTTGCTGATCCGGTCCCCGTCATATAAGCGGTGTTGGGCTGTCCCCCGCTTGGGTGTATCAATTGGTCGTTCCCGGAAATCCCAGTGCCGTAGTCGGGAACGGTATCTCGTGGAGCAATTCCATAATTCATGGCCGATTGATCGGCCGTCCAGCTCCTGAATCCCCGTCCCCACCCGATGCAGCTTGGTCGTGGAATACCGTATATCGGCCGTACTATAGTGGGTGAGTTCTCAATTCTACTTGGGCCGGTATTTGGTACGTAGAAGAAATTGGGCTGCCGTGCCATCTCGTGGGACCGTTGCCACATTGGTTGCTGCCCCCAACTCGTAAGTCGGCCGTTGTACATCTTGTCCGTCGCCTTCTTCCGTTACCGACTTCTTGAGGCCACCGTCATCCTCTTTGCCCGGCCGGGTTGCACCGGTACTTGCATTTGCATTGTCCTTGCCAGGCCATAGGTGAGGTGGCATGCCGTACATGGGCTGAAACCCCGCCTCGCGGTGTGGTACTCGGAGGCTAATTCCCCGATTCGACCGTACAGGAGTGCCGAAAGGCCGAGTGTATGCGGTGTCCGTAATACCCTTCAATGAACAGCCTCGCCATCAATTGTGTCCTTGATCAAATTCCCGATGGTGTTGGTCAACACGCCCGATTGATTGATTAGGGCCTCGATGAACGGACGAGTTGACCATATCACCGAGTTGGTTGGCATCCGGCAGTCTCTCGGGCTTTGATTTGGTCTAGTTCTTCCGGATGCGTAATCCGAGGGAAGTCTCCTTTTGTGGCCACTCCGCCACGTGTCACCGTCGTGGCTTGAAAGTACTTTTTCATTGCTTCGGCCAGGTATTCCCGGTACTGCAGCTTTTGTTCTCGTCGTCATCTTTCCCCAGGCCGAAACCCCGTTATCATCGTAAACTTCTCCATGCCCTTTGCCATCCGTCCCGAGAGGTACCGGAACCAAAATCGGCCGATTTTCAGCATCGACCATTGGTGTTCCGTCCTCCCCGACGACTCGTATGTATGACATCTTGATCTTGGTTGCTTCACGTCCCACCGGGCGTGCCAAAAGTGTGTTGACGTCAAAAGTCGCCAACACACCGTTGTCCGGAGAGTCCACCGAAACCCCGGCCGACGCAGGGCCCCGTGCTCCCAACGGACCGGCTCGGCTCGCCGATTCTCGTGTGCGCCGGTGCGTGCCGATGGTTTTCCCGCAAACCAACAAAGACAATAAAAAGTGTAAAATTCCAGGTCATCGGCCCGTATAGACCGATGAGCAGCCGTGGCCGATTATGGCGTAAGATAGACAAAATCGGCCATAGACAGGGAACAGCACGGCCCATCCATTTATGTATTAAATGCCAGTGCAAACGAACCGTGATACAAACGATACGAAATCGGCCGACGCTATAACATGCGATCGGTGGCTAACAACCGATTTCGTCGGTAAACGATCAAATCATTAAGACTTTGCAGGGATGTATTATCGAATAAAATGTAAACAAGATAATTATTAATGGGATGTAATTAATTCGATAGCAAGAAGATAGTTTAATCATCAATTAGAGCAAGTAAATCGGCCGATCGAGTATCCGGCCGATTCTCGCCATCGATTATAGCAAGTGAATTATTAGATCTATCTACATGGATGATGATGATCAATAAAATCATACTAATAACTCGGGTTCAAAAGCAGCTTTAACAGATTTGGTACTAAATTGAACATAAAACAGCCAATGAACGTGATAAGCAATCGGCTAAACACTCCGAAAGAACAAGTAAGACAAATACAACCACACAGATCCCAAATCGACTCGCCGCTCCAACAGACAAGTCAACCGATGGCACGCGACTCGGACCAGGTCTAACGGCCGCGCACGCCCAACCGATTCAGGACAAGCACAATCATAAACGCCTTAGCTATGAAAGTAAATCTACACCCTAGCCAATCGGCTGCATGCGCCTAGGACAAGTCAACTATCGCAAAGGCAAACACAGGACACGTCAACCGAATCCGCACAATCGAATCGGCCAAGATGTAAAAGAATTCTCATAGCGGCTATCGTGGACTCGAACAACCAGATCTGAGCCAATCGGCGTTGTGAGCAAAGGCCGGAACGGGGAAGCGTGGACAAGTCAAACTACCTCCACCACGAGCCCGACCAGGTCGACTTGACTCATCCCGACTCGATACTCACTACGACGATTAGGGACAGATTTGGTCGCCGGATAACTAGCAATTAAGCCATCTAATTACGAACAATGCGCCGAGAACTAGACAACATAATTACCTTATCAAGCCAACGTGTCGTCGACCGGAGCCCCGAAGATCCCCGCACGAAAACAAGAAAACTTGACAAAAATTAGGGTTTGGCGATGCGCCGAAAATTGTGTTGGATGTGAATCGAGTTTACATGTTACATCCGAGTATGTATTTATACTCGGCACAAAGAATCCTACTCTGACCCTCTTCGGGCCGATTTCCTAACCGACTAGGATCTTTTTCCAAAATTAAACTATTATTTCTAATTTTACGACGTGGGCCAGGCCCATCAATATTATGCTCTTCTCGTTGGCGTCCGCGCACGATTCCCGGGAGGGACGCGCCTTTTACTCGCCCAAGCGGCCGTCGGCCTTCTCGCCCACCGGCCCTCTTTTGACCTATAGTCGCCGACAATGGGTCCCTTTGGTCAAAAACCCGACGCCAACAATCTGAACTCTCCCGTTCATGGTCGAGATTGCTTGCTCTTAACTTTTCCTCAAGCTATGCTGCCAATGATCAATAAGGTTGTGGGTAAGAGTCTCGGAGGATATACCTATAGTCCGTGAGTATCCGGATGTTTTTCCGCACGACTTGCCAGACTACCGCCGGACCGAGCGGTAGAGTTTAAGATAGAGTTACAGCCTGGAACCGCACCAATATCAAGAAGATCGTAGTCGGATGCCACCCAATGAGCTGGCAGAATTGAAAGTACAACTAAAGGAATTGCTGGACAAAGGATACATACGTCCAAGTTCATCACCATGGGGATGCCCCGCCTTGTTTGTAAAGAAGAAAGATGAGACATTAAGGCTATGTGTGGATTATAGGCCTTTGAATGCCGTTACTATCAAGAACAAGTACCCTCTTCCAAGGATTGATATCTTATTTGATCAACCGATGGGAGCTAAAGTCTTCTCCAAGATAGATCTTCGCTCAGGATATCATCAGATTAAGATGAGAACTCGAAGATATACCGAAGACTCGCATTTTCCACCAGGTATGGACTTTATGAGTATCCGGTGATGTCTTTTAGATTGACTAATGCCCCAAGCACACTTCATGTACCTCATGAATTCTGTATTCATGCCTGAGCTGGACAAGTTTGTCGTAGTGTTCATTGACGACATCCCGGTCTACTCTAAGTCGAAGAGGAACATGCTAATCACTTACGAGTGGTGTTACAACGACTAAGGGATCATCAGCTTTATGCTAAGTTCAAGCAAGTGTGAGTTTTGGCTGAAGGAAGTACCGTTCTTAGGTCATGTGATATCAGCCGAAGGAGTGGCCGTTGATCCCGGCAAAGTTAAGGAAGTAATGGATTGGAAGCCGCCGAAGTCGGTTTCGCAAATTCAAAGCTTCTTAGGATTGGCCGGTTATTACGTAAGGTTTATTCCTAACTTCTCGAAGATCGCCAAGCCAATGACCAAACTATTGGAAAAGGATAAGAAGTATGTATGGAGTCAAGAGTGTGAAGAAGCTTTCCGGACCTTGAGGAAATTGTCGACCACAGCTCCAGCATTTGCTCACCCAGATCTCGACCAAACCTTTTGATGTGTACCGTGATGCATCGTGCACAGGACTTGGGTGTGTTCTAATGCAAGAAGGACGAGTGATTGCCTATGCATCTCGGCAATTAAGGCGTCATGAAGAACACTATCCTACCCATGATCTGGAGCTAGCAGCAGTGGTACTTGCATTAAAGAGCTGGAGACATTATCTTTTGGGCAACTTAGTACACCTATATACGGACCATAAGAGTCTCAAATACATCTTCACTCAAGCTGATCCGAACATGCGCCAACGAAGATGGCTGGAGTTAATCAAAGATTATGAGCTGGAGATTCATTATCACCCCGGCAAAGCAAACGTGGTAGCCGATGCCTTAAGTCGCAAGGTTCGTTGCAATAACCTTATGGCTCGATTCGTGACTCAAGCACCCTCACCCAAGAATGATGAACCAAATCTTCGGATTATTCCGTATGGAACATTAACAAATTTGGCTCTTATCCCTACCTTGCGTGAGGAAGTGATAGCAGCTCAGCAGAAGAGTGTTGGTATGGAACATATAAGAAGACGACTCAAGGAAGGCGAAGTCAAGTGTTTTCGAGAAGATAGCGAGGGAGTCATTTGGTTCCGGAATCGATTGGTTGTACCCAAGGATCAATCTCTACGCAAGAAGATTTTGGATGAAGCTCATATGTCCAAGTATTCTATTCATCCCGGAGCCAACAAGATGTATCAAGACCTAAAGCAAAGATTTTGGTGGACACGGATGAAGCGAGAAATAGCCAAGTATGTCAATGAATGTGATGTCCGTCGACGGGTCAAAGCCGAGCACTTGAAGCAAGCAGACCCTTACAACCATTAAGTATTCCTGAATGGAAGTGGGAAGACATCGGTATGGATTTCATCGTTGGATTACCACTAAGTCCACGAAAGCATGACTCAACTGGGTCATTGTGGACAGAGTTGACGAAGTCCGCTCATTTCCTACCGAGACACACTCGATACACCGCCGAGAAGTATGCAGTAACTCTACATTGCTCGAATTCTCTCGTTTGCATGGAGTGCCGAAGACCATTATATCCGACCGAGGAACACAATTTGTCTCCAGTACTCGGGAACAATTGCAAGAATCTTTGGGGACCAAATTGATACGAAGCTTAGCATATCATCCTCAAACGGATGGACGTATGTAAAGGATCAATCAATATCTTGAGGATATGCTTCGAGCATGTGTCTTGACCTATGGTAAAGATTGGGAGAAGTGTTTACCTTTGGCAGAATTCTCCTACAATAAGAGCTATCAAGAGAGTGCAGGAATGTCGCCGTTCCAAGCGCTATATGGACGTAGTTGTCGTACACCCTTGAATTGGTCCGAAAGCGGAGAAAGAGTGATCTTTGGACCAGCACCTAGTAAAGGACGCAGAGGAACAAGTCCGTCTGATCCAACGTAATCTCAAGAGGGCTAAATCTCGACAGATCGCTTACACCGACAAGAGGCGTCGAGAGTTGGTATTTCAAGTTGGAGATCAAGTCTACCTTCGAGTATCTCCTACCAAAGGTGTTCAAAGGTTTGGAATCAAGGGCAAGTTAGCACCACAATACACTCGGACCTTTTCCAATCCTAGAAAGATGTGGAGTCGTGGCCTACCGGTTGGAATTGCCAACGACACTTGGCGGTGCATCCACAACATCTTTCATGTGTCTCAACCGAAGAAATGTTTAAAACCACCCAGGGATATGCCGACAACCGAGGTGGAACAACTACAACCGGACTTGACATATGACGTAACGTCCGCATCAAAGTTCTCGACACCAAAGATCGAGTGATTCGACATCGGACCATCAAGTTCTACAAGATTCAATGGAGTAACCACTCGTAAGCTCGAAGCTACTTGGGAACAAGAAGAGTTTCTTCGATCAAACTACCCCGAGTTCTTTAGTACCATCGCTAGTCGTTGATCGTGAATCTCGGACGAGATTCCTCGTAAGGGGGAGGGCTGTAACAAACCACAGCAATAAAATGCATTCCATGGCATTCATGAGCATGTCATCACATGTTGTTGTGAAATCATTAAGCATTTGGTGTTAATTACAAGCACATAAAATAATAAACTAAATGCAAAAGAAAGGAGGTGTTAAAAAGAAAGAAAATGAGAAGAAAATTCATGTTTAACAATTTCTATAGTTTAATTGTCACAATTGTAGATTTTTGAAAATGTCCTGAAAGGATTTTGATTTATGGAAATAATTACAAGAAATAAACAAAATCTCCTTATTAATTTTAGTTTTGAATTTTTTGATTCAAAAATGATTTGGAAATTCTACCTGGACTTAACAGGAAAAGTGTCCAAAATATTCTCAAGAACACCCCTGAATTTTTACGGAATTTTTGGAGCCCCGGAAGCCTGCTTTTTAATTAGCCGTAAACCCAGGGGGTTTTATGTAAAAATGCCAGGGACCCCCGTGTCATCCTCTCTCTCTCTCTTCTCTCTCTCGCGCCGACTCGCAGAGCCGCGCTGGCCGGCTCCGGCCGCGCGCCCTCCGGCCGCAGTGCCACGCAGAGCTCGTCTCCACGCAGCCGCCTCGGCGGCCTCGCTCCGACCGACCTGCGAGGTGGATAAAACCCGCCCGAGCTCATCCATTTCCCTCGGCTTCCTTCCGCTCGGCCGCGCCTCGTCCTCCACCCCCGCCCGGCCGCCTCCGGCCACCTTCCGGCGAGCCCCCACCACCAGCCCACTCCGCACGCTCGTGCCGGAACCGCACGTAGCCTCCGTTCCCGACGAGCCGCCCTACACCGAAGATCGAAGCCGTCCTCCCGCGCAGCAGCCGACCCTCCGACGTGTCCGGCCGCCGCTCCAAATTTCTCCCGCTCCGGTGCGTTATCATCATCCGTTCTTCTTCCATGATGTGCGCATTACTACTCTCTAGTCTCTCGGCCATCTTTTGGTTTCATTTTTCAACCCCGGTGGCCGGAATCCGGTTTTTCCCCGAGTCCGACCGCCGGTTTCCCGCGGGCCTCCGATGCGAGCCCCGTTCCGCCATCCATCGCGTCAACCGTGTTGGCGCCGGTGTAGTCCTTGTTTCCGTGATGCTATAGGAAGAAGCGGCGGGGGATTCCGTGCACCGTGGGCCGCGTGCGAACATCGCCGAACGTTCGGTGGAGCCGCACCCGCCGCCGGCGCCTCTCCGATGGAGCTCATGTGCTCGCGTTGGCTTCGCAGGTTCGCCGTGTAGCGTAGAGTCCGTCTGGCGTCGTCGCGGCGAGCTTTGCTCCACGCCCGCCAGCTCCGGCCGTCGCGCCGCCGCCGGTCGCGCCGCCGCGGCGAGGCCACACCCCCGGCCACACGCCGTGGGATCGCGTGTGGCTACGCGTGATCGGGTGTGGCCAACCCCGTGGCCCTCCGTGTGTCACGTAAATGGTTTTAAATTTCAAATATTTGTAGAAAATTCAATAAAATTCGGAAAAATATCAAACCAACTTTGTTTAACTCGTAAAAATGAGATCTACCCATTGGTGAAATAAAATAGTTATTTTGAATAAAAATTTATTTATAATTTGTATTTAATCCCTTTCTTGATTAAGGAAAAGCTATTATTTTATGTAAATAAAATGTTTAATTATGGAAAATAATTTTATTTAATGAAGGAGATACAGCAGACGAAATTAATAATGAAATTTATTTTTCCAACATTAAACTTAAACTATGTTAATTTATATGATCACAATGTATTAACCTTAATCACTTAAAGTAAAATAATTATTTATTGGTTAATAAATCAGATTAATGGGTAATCATTAAACTCAAGTAACCTTAATTAAGTAATTAAGGAAACAACATTAATTAATGTTGATCTTAATTAAACATTGTTAATCAGCTTAAGTAATCGTTAATTACTCGTTTAATAAGTAGACTTATCTTTAACTTGTTAATCAACCAAGGTAATTAAACATTGATTATTATTCTGATTGCAAGACTTAATTCATGAACCTTTGCATCCTCTCATCATATGCATTCATGCATACATGATCGTGATTCGCGATGCGTTGTCTGGTCGACTAGGTTCTGAAGTGATCGAGGTTCCACCCGAGGGCGAGTCGGAGCCGGAATCTCGACGTCGACCCAGCCGCTGAGGAGACTAACTTCGAGCAAACTCAAGGCAAGCCTCGGTGCATCCTACCTATGTTTTTAAATATTTTTTTCTTTTATCACATAGTACAGCTTATGCTTGTGCATTAGGTGTTAGGGTTTGGTTGACACCCTAGATGCATTATGGTAGGCTTCCATCCGTCTATATCCTATACCGGTACGGTAGCTCGATAGAGGCTAAGCTTAAATCATAGTGGCAACGGTAGCTAGTTAAGGCACTTAAAGCATGGAGGCTTTAAGCGTTTATGTGTTGACACTAAAGAGGATGAGATGAGAGTGTTAACGAAGTTGAGACCGGACGGGCCCCGTAGGAGAAAGGGCAAGACGGAGATGAGGTCTTGCAAGGTGGTAGCCCCGTCTCGTGTCTGGCCAAGGACCGTACCGTTGTCGGCTTAGTTGAACAAGTTTGAACGTACCGCACTACATGCCGGTATCATGGGCCCAGCAAGCCGATGTACCCTATCGCCCCGCAGATGTAGCGTAGCCGCCTCTCTTTATCGGGCCGTCAGTGAGAGGATAGTCTCACGGGAGGGAGATGGGTCGACCACGAGGATAGTCGTGGAGTCGCCATACTTCCGGGGAGTTGGAAATGGCTAGTCTCGCTGTCGGTGCTAGCGGGAAAGGTTGTCATATACGATCGCTGTGATGCGTATACGTCGTGTAGTCGGGTTTTGCCAACTGGTATAAATCGATTCGAATCACCGTCCCTCGCAGTAATGAGTATCGCTTGTTTAGCTCGTCACATCGTAGTAAAATACTGGAAGATGAAGATGAGGGTTGAAAGGATAAATGATCTAGGTTATTCTTGTCTTGCAAACTTGGTTGCAATAGGGATAGGTTGCAAACCCCAAGGCTAATGAACTTAATACCGAGCTAAAATACTCGAAAGTAAGGACGCATCCTTTAATGCTGTTTTTCGCAAAGGAATAAACCCCACAGCCAGTAAAGCCTTTGCATACTAGGCGTCGGCCTTAGCGTGCCATGTTGACGGGTCAGTCTTGCTGAGTATTAGAATACTCAAGGTTTGTTCGTTACCTTACAGGAATGAGTCGTGTTATCACGACTTGTACGGCAGTTTTCCCGAGGAGGAGCAATGTCCCGGAGGGAGGATCCCTTCAGTGGGAACGTATTCCCACACCTTGATGAGAGAGGACCGTGATGTACGAAGGGCTCAAGACATCACGACGTTTGGTGAAATCTTTTGAGTTGTATTATAAACAAGCTTCCGCTAAAGACTCGTAGGATGTTAAACTTCAATAATGTTATCTTTCCGCCGCACAAATGTTTGTATTTTGAAAACCCGTTTGTATTATACCATGATGTATATATATTATGACTTGTATGAGATGATGTTTCGTTGTAACTCGCTTCGACGAGTGTTCCTCCCTGTTCCGATTCCCGGGTATCCCGGAGGGGATGTCACAACAATTTCACTCTAAATTATTGCCTAAT
>JAUNZO010003300.1:0-24112 GCA_031894775.1 Chloris gayana | reverse complement strand
ACAGTGGCGGAGGACCCAATATGGCAAGGTAGGGCACTTGCCATACCTTGATTTCTTGGTCTGCAACACCTACTCTTTAGCCCTCCTGCTGAACAGTGTATGTTGCCATGACTGAGCTACGAGCAATTCACTCCCTTGTGAGCACAAGGATGACGTCGGGCCCTTGTCAAATGTGTATTATTTGTCTATTATTGCTTGCTGCTTTGCTAGTAAGTGCTTCAGCCTTTTGGGGAAACTGCAGGCCGAGATCTGTGCGTGAAGGTAAGCCAAGCCACCAAGGGCGATTCATCTTCCCCCAATTGATATGCAACAAGCAACTGAGCAAGGTTCATGCAGAGGATTGTAAGGAAAGAGTTCCAAAGGAACTAGCAAATGCTTGGGGACATTAGGCTAGCGAGCTAGTGTTTTTGTGTTTTGTCTTATATTCTTTTGGTTTGGGCAGCATAACTACCGCTTCTCTGTTTATACAACAGAAATCACTTTTGTTGCTTGGTTTCATAAATTCAATTTTATGAATGTAATTTTATCTCTCCGTCACACCTCAATTTTTTCCCGTCCTCCGCCACTGTTTCCATATTATGATTATGATACTATATCTTTTAGTGCTTCTTCCAAAGTTACAAGACATTTTTGTGGTTGTTGACTTGATGAAATATTTGATACCTCAATGAAATAGCAACAGCGTAATATAACAAGTTGTAATTCTTGCAGGGTTTTTTTTTTTGACTTTGTTCTTGCAGGGTTATTGAATCATGCTCATGCAAAAGCAATGCCTCCCTCAGGTGAGCCTTTTTTATCTTCATTGTTCTGCCGTCATACGAATATGCCGCGAGAACTCACATTCATTTATTTTTGATTTGGTTGTACAAATGATTCGTGTTTGATGACACCGACAATGTGTTACAGAAAGGCTGATAAGATCTTGGGTGGACTTCATAGTACGACGTGCAACGATTATGCAGTATGCACACTGGATGTATATTTCTGTATATTTGTCCAAAATACCAAGGGACATTGTATATTCTCATGACATGCTGGCCTAGCTTGCTCTCACGTTTGCCAGCGGGTTGATGCTCTCTGTTGGATTTTATCGCTTGTGCGAAAACAATTGGAAAGGAAAAGCAAAATGATTCGATTCTGAGTATCTGGGCTTCTCCAGAAATGTCTGCACGTCTATCATTGTTCGAGGCTCTAAGGTTTGCTGTGTTTTTTTTAAGCTGAATTCTTTCGGTGGGTACAGAGAAAGCAGGGAGCTTGCTCGTGAATTTGGCTGCCAATCGAACGCAAAATTTGCTCAAGAAGTTGATGCAAAGATCTAGCAAAACTTTCAAACAATACCCCAATAAGGTACTAAATTAGCTTAAAAAAATTTTAGAACACAAATTATCCTTAGTTGCCTAATTTGACCACATCATTGGTTCATTACTATTTTAGTTGATTAAATGAAATTATTACTAGTTGCACTAGGGACTATGTTTTGTGTATTTAAAAATATGATCTGACAGGGCTTTAGATTATGTTAAAAACAATTTTACTTCTATATTACAGTGAAATCAGCTTATTTGACTTATTTGTATAATAATAATAATAAAATAGATAAAACATTTTATATTACTTTCTTTGAGAATAGATTATAGGTGTCAAGTGGACTCCAGTGGAAATGCTAGTATTTGCAGACAATTCATTTCAAGTTATGGATCCTTATGAGTATATAATCTAGGGCGAATTCCTTATGAGCCCCCCAAAAAACTTCGGTTTCCTTATTACCCATAAAAAGTTCGAATTTCCATATTAGCCATCATCTTGAACTTTGTTTCCTAATCAACCACTACCGTCATATCTGTTAGTTTTCTATTCCGATTGAAGGCCGAAAACGAATAGAACG
This sequence comes from Chloris gayana, assembly GCA_031894775.1. Lineage (NCBI taxonomy): Eukaryota > Viridiplantae > Streptophyta > Magnoliopsida > Poales > Poaceae > Chloris > Chloris gayana. The sequence continues at coordinate 22,227 of JAUNZO010003300.1, read as the reverse complement.
TGACCATTATGCCCCTTTCTCTCTGTGTTTTCCTCCCGTCCAGCGGCAAGGCATGACAATTTCCCTCCCGTTCCCACTAAAATTTCTATCGAAAACGCAGATTTGAAGATGTCCATAATAAACTGAGTACTCGGTATAATTCACGCATTCGTGTACAAACAAGTGCAAATGAAGTAACATGAATATCTCCGCTAGTCAGTCCATTTCCATCAGCTGGCTCCTCGAGAGTTCATAGCGGCGGGGCCAATGGGGACCCTTTAGTATTTGGGGATTACTACCACAAGTGATATGATTCACCTCTCTATAGAAGGAAAGTAAACACAAAGGATCGACGTTGAGCTTCATTTTTGGCATGGGGATGGTGATGGGCAGCGGGTGCTGGTGGAGTCCTTCTGTGTGCATGAGTATGAATAATAGATAGGAAGTTGGTGATAGTCTCACTGTTGTTTCAATTATTGGGGTCTCAAAGAATGTTGAGTTTGTGTTGATGGCCAGTTCTATGCAGTTGAGCAACAAGGTTGTAGATAAGGTAGCTAACGAGGTGTTGCTTTGTCCATTTGATAATCCAGTTGCAATGGTTTGGCCTCCCATCTTCCTGGTGCTCTACAAAACAAATCATGAAAAGTGAACGTTGGAAGACCTATTCCTCTAGTGCTATTGTTCAATTATCTCTTACTCCAAACTTTATTTGAGGGATAGTTGATACTTGCCCTTGTGTTACATGATAAGTTTCATTTCTCGGTCTCATTTGTTATCAATTGCTTATGTCTTTGGGCAAGACATCATGTTGCCTATCAAGGTTATTCTCTTATTGAATTTTACTGTAAATAAGCATTCAAGGATTAGATGCATATTTTGTTGGCTACACCACCATTTCTTTATTCCGTCTATTTTGCATAAAAAGTCAAAGAGTTTTACCACCCTCAATTATGGTTCAGGCTTATTTTATAGAAGACCATTCACTTTTGAACCCTCTAGTATCCAAATAGTTTGTAATTAAAAAAAATAGCGACATAGTTCAAAGATGATTTTGTATTTGCATTGAAAAAAGAACTAAATTCTTAGCACAAGCTATAGATGTTTAGATGCCTTTGTGAATTATTATTTTCATTTACCAAATACTGATAAAGCGACTCAAAGTTCAAATTTGCACAGCGAACTACGTGGCCTTATATCATTTCTTTGAAATGTTGCAAACCGGATTGACACACGTGCAATGTCATTTGATTGATTAGAAACATAAATAGTTTTTTTTCTTTTAAGCATGTGCACATGAATTACTTACTATATGGAATTTTATAATCTATATATAACTATAGAAATTAGCTTCCTGCTTAACCACCACTTCTTGAATTGCACTTGTGGTTAAATGCTTACTCGTAATTTGAAAACTTATTCTTTTAAGTAGTTTTAGTTTAGTGAACTATTTTTAAAGCACCTTTCTTTGAGGAAATGACAAATCACAAGATTTTGGAAAAGGACTTTATAAATAGAAGAGGGTTCTAAAAGAAAACAAAGATGGTATTATTCAAATATTTTGTGCATCCAGGTATATGCCAATGCTATTATTCATATGTTTCCTGCATGGAGTTTTTTTTTTAATTATCCTGCACGGAGTTTATATGCCAAGTAATGTAAATTACGTACTTCATTAGATATATCGAGTTCCACCTTTTTAGAGGTGGAGATGCATTCACCACAGTTCTCTAAAACTAAACAAAAGGTAAAGGTCTAGAAAAAAAAAGAAATACACTGGTCATCATGGTTTCAAGTATTTATCTATCATTTTTTTTAATAATCTAACACCATTTTTGTGATATGAATGTGAGATCGAAGAAAACTGTTTATAATCTCCAATTTAGATGGAAGAGTGAGAATGTACAATGGTCGCGAGAAAGCCTTTTCGAATGGAAATAGAATTAGAAAGGTTTACAAAATTATTAAGAAAAAAGTATAACAACTAGTATGATCGAGAATCAGTTTACACTGGGTTAAATGCACCAAATTGGCGAGGGAGATCATTGACTATGAGCTGAAGCTAAAGAAAAGATTGACTGACCTAAAACCCTACCACTGTTACAAAACGGCCCACTGTGACTGTGAAGTCCGTCCTCCTCCTAGCCGTCGCTACACAAAAACCTAGCCATGGCGGCGGCAAACATGCTCTCGCGCTCCCTTCTCCCCACCCCAAACCCCAGCCCCGCCACCCGCCCCAACCGCGGCGGGCCTGCTGTTGTGTCCCTACCTCTCCGCCACAGTCGTCTGGTCTCCCTTCGCGCCTCCGTCTCCACCACCTCCCCGTCCCCGCCGCCGCAACCCGCGGCAGCGGCAGCGGGGCCGCCAAAGCACTGCTTCCAGCGCGGTGCCGATGGGTACCTGTACTGTGAGGGGGTGCGGGTTGAGGATGCCATGGCGGCGGCGGTGCAGAGCCCCTTCTACCTCTACAGCAAGCCGCAGATCCTCCGCAACTTCGCCGCGTACCGCGATGCGCTCCAGGGGCTCCGTTCCGTTGTGGGGTACGCTGTGAAGGCCAACAACAATCGCTTCGTGCTAGAACTCCTACAAGGGCTCGGTTGCGGAGCTGTCCTCGTCAGCGGAAACGAGCTCCGCCTCGCCCTGAAGGCGGGATTCGACCCCAAGAAGTACGGAATTATTTCCTATATTTCTGTTGTTTTAGGAATGAATTGGATAATTTGGCATCACACTCATGTTGTTCCTTGTTTGAATTTGGATAAATTGACTTTGATTTCCTGACAATAGTGAAGGGTGTTTTTTTTTAATGTTTGGTATGAATTGTAGAATCGTTAGCTATATATCATTTAGGCACCATAATGTTACTTAGCCCAGATATGTTAATTTAGTGCCATTTGATACAAAAGGGACCTTTGTCGCAGCAATAATGAGCAGGGCAAGTGTGTAACTCTCACTCCTCATAAGCATGTTATTAGTTAAACTTTTTAAACTCAAGGGTCAAAATCTCCTGGATTACTCTGAACTTTAATAATAGAATTTTTGGACTTGAATTGTATCATTTAATTTCTTTTGGTGACGACAATTTATTATGAAGAGACGTAAGAGCCTCTTTGGTAGGATTATGAACAACTTTTGCTTTAGATTATGGCGAATTGTGGCTTAATCCATATCAAACACCTCAAAATCAAAAGTGATTCTGGTCATAAACACCCATAAGCAGTTTTTCTATTTGTACTAGCGTAAACTGTAACCCATAAGCTGGAAATTACTTCTCCCTTCCCCCTTCCTACCATCTATGATCCATCCCGAATAAGCTGTTTTGCCAAACAGTTTTGCTATAAGAAAACATTATGCATATAAGCTGTTATAAGTCAGATATGTATGTTTTCACGGATAATCTGAAGCATAAACTGTTTCTAGAATAATCATAATCCGTACCAAACAGGCCCTAACTGTGTTCAGTCTGTATTTTGAATATCAGGTGTATTTTCAACGGAAATGGGAAGACATTGGAAGATCTTAAATTGGCTGCTGAACATGGAGTATTTGTAAACATTGATAGTGAATTTGATTTGGAGCACATTGTTAGAGCTGCAAGGGATACAGGAAAGAAAGTGCCTGTTTTGCTTAGAATAAATCCTGATGTGGATCCACAGGTATGACTGACCTCAAAATACTCCCAAAATACAATTTAATGCTGTCCTCAATAGCTTATGTAGATTAATTGAAGGTTTTGCGGACAGCACCCCTGCTTTTGTTTCGTTGGAATCGCTTAATAGTACAATATCATTTGTAAAAGTTTTTCGCTTCGTTAGTGATGGAGTATTGACTTTCTGCCTTTGTTTCTGCAAATTAACTGAAGGTCTTGTCGCAAGCACTCCTATTCCCTCTCCTTTCCCATTCCTATCTGGCTCATCTTTTTTACAAGGCTAAATACAGTTACAATGTGTATCTGTTTCTGTTCTAGGCAAGTAAAATATTAGAAAATTAATGAAATTTTAGTCTTAGGCAAAGCATATGACTGGAGGCATGCTCATATTTCTTTTCTTAACAAATTTGCTGTTATGCAAACAGGTGCACCCTTATGTTGCCACTGGAAATAAAACATCCAAATTCGGAATCCGCAACGAGAAATTGCAATGGTTTCTAGACTCTATCAAGTCATATTCTAATGATGTCAAGCTGGTTGGTGTTCATTGTCATCTGGGATCTACCATCACAAAGGTAATGTTTCACTCGTTTTAGTATTTATTTTTAGAATGTAATGTCTGGTGTTTCTTATACTTTGCTGTGAGTGCCCCATGGTGGGAAATTGTAATTCTTTCAGCCTTGAGAATATCATCTTGTGTGATTCACTTAGTTGCTTACAAAGTTCTTGCAGCCCTAATGAAATAACATACATGTTGCATCATGCCCAAATACACAAGTTTGTCTTAGGTGATCTTTTTGTTCTTCCTGTCAGTTAGGGAGGGCATTATGTTCCTAATTTTTTTACTCTTTGCCTTTGTTTCTGTTTCTGTGTACATACCTGTTTTTCTCTTTCTACATGGAATCTGAAGCATTGCTCCATATTGCATAGGTTGATATATTCAGAGATGCTGCAGCTCTAATGGTGAATTATGTTGATGAAATTCGAGCGCAAGGTTTTGAGTTGGAGTACCTGAATATTGGTGGTGGTTTGGGGATTGATTACCACCATACTGATGCAGTCTTGCCTACACCTCTGGATCTCATCAATACTGTAAGTGCAATATCCTTATGTTTCTAGTTCGCACAAATGCTTTCTTTTATAATAGAGTTTGCTGCTGTGGCTATGGTATGAATCCTCATTCTTATTCTATTTACTTTATTGTAGGTGCGAGAATTAGTTCGCTCACGAGATCTTACTCTTATCATTGAACCGGGAAGATCCTTGATTGCAAATACTTGCTGTTTTGTCAATAGAGTAACTGGTGTTAAATCTAATGGTACAAAGAATTTCATCGTCGTTGACGGCAGCATGGCAGAACTCATCAGACCTAGTCTGTATGGAGCATACCAGGTTTGTTTGGATTTTTATCAATGGAATGATAAATAAACAACTAGATTTGTGAATATATTGAAGTTGGGTCATTACATTCTTTCAAGAATTTATATTTAAATGTTAAGCTAATTTGGTTCTATGGTCACTCAATGTGTATTACATTGTGGCATTGCCCATGAATTGAGGTGCTTGGAGCAGCCAGGTTTCATTGTTGCCTGGTTACACCACGTGCATTGTTTTATTTGGTTCTGTCGGTGGTAGCAACACTGTTGCTGGGTTGGTCTTGTTGTTTGGTCTTCTAGATTCGGAAATAAGTCCAGCCAGATTCTATTTTTGAGTCTGAGCTGCTGGTGCCTCCTCCTTGCCACTTCATTTTGCTTGTTTCTATGGGTTGCTCTACTCTTACTCTTACTCTGTTTGCTCTTTGCTACTGTCTACTTTTTTTCTTCTCTTGCTGCTGTCCATTATATTCTTTGGAATGCAACTAGATGCCCCGGAGCTGCTCTCCATTCAGTCTGTGAATATGTTGTGTCTTTGTATGAGACTCTGCATAGAAGATCGATTATCTAAGTGGGGTCTGGCGAGTAGAGGATCTGGTCTTAATTCCAGAATGCTCATATGTCACTAGATGTATCCCAACTTGTCATAGATTTATTTGATTAACCTCCATCCAAAGTTCTCGTTATTTCTTTGTACACCATTTATATGTTGGGTTGCACACCATTTCTGTCATTCAAGTACAGTGGGATCGATTTAAGCACTCTTTATTAATAAACATGAAATGTCCCGGAAGTTATTTGAGCTCTTAAAATTTGGTTACTTAACGTGGAGCCACTATTCTCGTGTTGCAGCATATTGAACTGGTTTCTCCCCCGTCTCCAGACACAGAAGTAGCATCCTTCGACATTGTAGGGCCAGTTTGCGAGTCAGCAGATTTCCTTGGAAAAGACAGGGAGCTTCCTAAGCCTGAAGAGGTATTCTTTCATTATAAAAAAAAAGTCACTGTATTCTTTCTGATTATGACTTAGCCTCATCGTTCTTCTGGCATATTGCCTCTGTAGGGAGCTGGTCTGGTTGTTCATGACGCAGGTGCCTACTGCATGAGCATGGCTTCCACATATAACTTGAAGTTGAGGCCACCGGAGTACTGGGTAAATATTGTTACCTGTGTTCCCTTCTTCTTGTGCTTTCATGTTAAAAGGGCATAAATATCTTTGTTCTAAATTCATCCGATGTCCATTCAAGCTATGTTCTGCGATTTGCTTTACAGGTCGAAGAGGACGGTTCAATAGCTAAGATTAGGCATGAGGAGAAATTTGATGATTACATGAAGTTCTTTGATGGTCTGCCTGCTTAGACACTCATCGGTAAATGCGTGTCTGCCGCAGTGGATTACATGAGCAGCATCTATCAGTGGATGATAGTCAAAGTTTCTCATGCCCCCACTCAGTCTTTTTTTTTCTTGTGGTTGTAGTAGAATGTGTATCATGTTAAGGCAATATCGTTTGTTTTCTTTGCAATGTCATAGTGGATTGCAATGTTTGTGTTTTTGTCTTTGAACCAAATCATCACCACAATAAAATTGTGTGGCTAAGCATCATTGAATAAGGCATAGTGGTGTAACCATAGTGTCACTTGCGATCGACCATGACAAACCTATATTTGCGTGTGTCACAGCTCAAACTCTTGTCCTAGGCATTAAGAAAAAAGATAAAAACACCCGTCGTTGAAATAGATGTTAGTATCCTTGTCGTCTACTCCCTCTGTATGTCTTTTATTGACGTTCAGACAGAAATTTAGAGTAGATTTAGTTCAAAGCATGTGTAATTTAAATCTGGATGCCGTACACGTTTCGGCGCAAGAGATCGGGAGTGAGTTCCACAATTTTGCGGTGGGCCTCTCTTGGAACTGGACCTGGGATGCCAGTAACACTGCGCGGTTGCCTTAAAAAAAAACTGCGCGAGGAGCCTAGTTTTCAGTGCAAGACTTCGTGTAGGCGTTGTTCATCCTCCTGCTCACCGCTGACAAGGCGCCAATCTGGAATCTTACACTTTCAAGTTGGGGGCAATTACATAATCGGACCTCTTTTGAGTTTCAATTACAAGAACGGATCTCTTTTCTAAACTTTGCAAGAATTGATCTCTTTTTAAGGAATAATTTCTTCAATACCATTACAAATCGATCAAAACTCAAATATACCAACACAAAATGTCTTAACCCATACCACTTCCTAACTAAATTGTTGTCGTCGTTGACTTTTTTGTTATATTTGACCATTTTTCTTATTTACAAAAAATTAAGAAATATCATATATTTTGTTAGAATGTGCTTTATCATTAAAGAAACTTGAAATATAGCATATAACTTTTTGTATTTAAGAAATTTTTGAATAAGACGAATGGTTAAACTTCACGAAAAAAATCAATGGCGACAACAATTTAGTAACGGAGGGAGTATATGTCATTAGGTTACAATTTTTATACCGTTTACGCCATTGCTGAATAGTCAAACATGCGAAAAACAAAAGAAAAGTTCGTTTTACTCCCCGAACAATCCACTTTGTCCAAATTACACCCCGAACAAAATTTTGACTCACTTTACTCCCTCAAACAATTTAAGTTGGTACAATTTACTCCCTTATGTAATTTCTTTTTCTATTTCTCTTTGTTCGAGCTGAGTTTGATACTCAAATTTTGCACAAGGATAGTTCTCATTGAACCTTACGTTAAAAAATATAATATATTTTTTAAACATATTTTTTATCATCTTAATTATATAGTTCTAGAATTGTATACAAAATATTTAAGAAAAAATATTAAATATTTTCTTTTATATAGAGAATGGTACCATCTCCATCACATCCATCCAAGAGAGAGTTGAACCACAAACATATGTCCTCCCACACAAGATAAAGCTACAGCCACTAAGAGAGCCAGCCAAAATATCCACAAAAAAAGCAGCATGATGAGGAGGCGGTGGGGGTTGATGAAGAGGGCATGTATTATGACACCGATCCCTTGTGGCGTTGAGTGACAAGCAACTATGACTCGATTAGGATGCTTCATTTGATTCTCGAGTATGATCCTGGTGACGAAATAGTAGATGATGATGATGGGGAAATTCATCCATTCTCTTGCTTCATTTGATTCTCGAGTATGATCCTGGTGACGAAATAGTAGATGATGATGATGGGGAAATTCATCCATTCTCTTATGATGCGGATGATCCATATATTGTTATGGGTGTGGTATTTCCGGATGTGAAGTTGTGTTTCCGGGGGTGGAACATAGAGAATGTATGGGACACTTGTGGAAGAACATGAAGAAGAATTACTAAGACCCTTATTTTCTCAAAACATGTGGGCAACAACGAAGAGCTACTTACTTGAGAAGTACAAGTACCATATCGACAAAATTGAGGAGAAGAGTCTTGTGCATTGGAATGGTTCGATGATAACCATCCTCACATATGGAGCAGAAGCAAATTTTCAGAACAATGGAAGGTAGACTACATCTATAACAACCTCTTTAAAAGTTTTAATAGTTGGGTATCAAAAACAGAAGATATGTATATTGTGCAAATGCATGATCAGATTAAAACAATGATCATCAAGAAGTTTGAAATCAGGCACAAAATTGGTAATAAAATGGTGGGTACAATCATTCTAGCTATTACAAATGCTCTCAATGCTCAAAACAAATTCTCAAAAAAAAAATGCTCAAAACAAGAATATCAAGGGCCATGAAATTCTAATATGTGGGAACGACACTATCGAGGTAACTATGGCAGTCGTAAGCCATGCTCGTCAATTTGGGAGAAAAGACATGTAGCTGTAGGGCTTGGCAAATTTGTTGAAAACCTTGCAGCCATGCTTTAGCTACAATTTCAAAGATTAGTTCCACAGTCAATATGGAGGACTTTGTCCATGAGTATTTCTCTGTTGCTAGATTGAAGAAGGCCTATGAAGGCACTTTTCAAACCAATGACATCTCAAGAACAGTGGTCTCGTGTTGATGTTGGCTACAAACCGAAGAAACCCAAACTAAGGAGGAAACCCGAGAGGCCAAGAGTATCTAGGATCAAAGGATCCGATGAAATTGTGAGCAAGAGAAAAGAATAACACGGAGTGTGATGGGCTAGGCCATACCGTAAGTATTGCTAAGAAGGCCCTACAGCTAGTCAAAGGAGGAGGCTCTCATCCTCACAAAATGAATCTACAGAGGGAACAAATGAACCTATACATGAACACACATCCAAGTATGGAGCAGATTTTAAAAAAAATGTTGTTGTTCAACTATCATGGTACTTTGCTGACTTTTGCCTTCTTCATAACTTATTTGCTTCTTTCTTGGTGTAGTGCAAGTGCAAGTGGGGCTGCTAGAGGAAGAGGAAGGGGAAGGGGAAGAACTAGGGGAAGAGGAAGAGGTGGAGCTGCTAGAGGGAGACTTGATGAATGGTTTGGTGTTTGACTCGTGTTGTGTCCTTTACACTTGTAATGCTATCCTCGATGGAGAGTAGTTATTAGTCTTGTTGGACAAGTGTGCTTTTGTTGTTGGGACCTGTAATGGTACCTTTGTTGGAGACTACTTCTCTCGTTGCATAACTCTGTGCCTTTGTATGTCATACTTCCATGTGAAAATGTTTGATGTATGTTGTTAAATTTCATATTTTTGTGACTGCTGCTTATAATTGCTCAATTGTGCATAAAAAATTAGATGAAATATTGTCAAAATTCTGCCCAAAATTCTCCATAATCATGTCCAGATTTTTAGTTACTATCGAATATAAATTTTTTATTATTATTGTAACACCCTGATTTTCGACCAAAATAAAATCTACTAAATAAATCATTTTATTTTATTCAAGAAAAATATTTTCAAAAAGTAACTAGGAATCTAAAACCTAATTATAACAATAGCAACTAATACATAGAATTTTAAAATAAAATCAGCTTGCAAACTTGGTTGTTTCTTTTTTAGTTGCCTTACTCCTAATTTATTTAGCCTTATTTTTATTTATTTGGATGTATTTGATTTTCATTTGAATTTATAGGTGAAGAGAGAAAGAATAGAAAAAGAAATATGGATTTTAAACCTAAGGGGCCGCCCCCTACCCAATTCCCCTCACCCGGCCTAGCTCCCCTCTCCCCGGCCCAGCCCACCTAACCTCGCCCCCCCCCTTCTCCCTCCTCGCGCGCACGATGCCGGAGCGTGTCGCGTGTCGCATGGCCCTCCCACCGGCGCCCCGTCCCCCACCACCCTAGCGCCACCGCCTCCGCGTCTCGCGCGCTCGCCGCCGGCCGCACTCGTGTGTACAAGCCGCCGCCTCCCTTGGCCTCACCCTCCTCCCTTATCCCTCGCCCTCCGCGCCACGCTCGCACGCCGCTTCGCGTCCGGCCCCCTCCGTACCAGCCCCCCCCCTTCCTTTTCCTCGCGCGCCTCGGTCGACTCGCTACCGCCATGGCCGCCGCCATCGCCATCCTCCACTCCACCCCTATAACCCCCCCCCTCGCCTTGCTCGCCACCGCCTCCCGGAGCTCAAGCAAGCAAGCGCCGCCCTCCCCGTTCCCTTCCTCCCCCTCTCTCCCGCTCCACCACCGGTCGCCGCCCGTCCCCACATCACCCTTCCGTCACCCAGCTGCTCGAGCCATGCCGCCGACCAGCTCCGCCATCCGCCCGCGCACCTCCCCATCCTATTTTCCCCTCCGTAACCGAGTCGCGCGGTCATCTCCCCTTTCGTCGCCGACGTGGCCAACTCCGGAAGGCCGGCTCGTCCTCGTCCGGCGCCGCCACGCGCCACCCCCTCCACACACCTCCACCACGCCTCCCCAACAGTAGTCGTGCCCTCGCCTCCACCCTCGCGGCCAGCCGAGCCGCTGGAATCGACGATTTCAGCAAGCCCTGGTCGCGCTCGGACCCCGGTCCACCGTGGTCCGTGGACCGGTGGACCGGCGCACTAGCTCGGTCCACGAGCCCCGTGGACTTATTCCACGAGATTTCCATAGAAAAAAATGAACCCCATATACCCTAGAAATCCACTTTTACATAAAACCCCTTGACCTTTTACCAAATTAGTTAAGAGCCCTTGGATTTTTACATAAACACCCCGAGTTTTTCCAAAATGACAAATAAGTCCCTAACTTGACCAAAAAATGCATTTTTGCATTTTAGCCCTTCCACTTTTTAGAAATTACCAAAAATATCTATCCTTTTAATAGAAGCCATGGCCATTTTTACAAAAATAACCTAGAACTTCCGACACCCATAACTTTTCAACCGTAGCTCCATTTCAAGCGATTCTCGACGTCGTTGGAATCGTCGTAACAAACCCTACCCCCAGTAGCCTTCCTCTTCGCTCCATTTTATTTGATTTTTCCTTGTTATTACCTTTTATCTTTATTATTTTATGTGACGGTAGCTTACGTATGCTAACGTCGTCCGTAGACGAGGAGAACTAGGAGCAGGAGCCCGAGGATCCGGACTACGAGGAAGACTTCGAGGACGTGTTAGGAGGCAAGCTCTATCAATTCCTTGATCATAATTAATTCTATTACTCTACTTATTCTCGCACCTATCTAGGATGGCTAGTCTTATATGCATTTATCCTTGCAAATATTTTGCTAGAGCCCAATTGTTATATGATAATGTTCAAATCACTATAGATACGAATATTATACCCTTAATTGTCATTAGAACACTAGATCAACCTAGATATTATTGTTAACTATGTTAATGATAATGTTGTAGTATCATGCTTAGGAAATGTGACTATCTATAATCATACACCTTGTTTATAAAAATGTGTCAAAAATGAGTTTGGTGGTGTGTGTTGGCGGGTGGGTGATTAGACCAACCGTGTTAAGGTGAAGTTCGGTAGGAAATGTTACTGGTCGTGGGAGAAACTCCTAGTACTGGTGTCGAGTACTTGATGATTAGGTGTTGTCAATTTGCGATAGATGAGTGTTTGCTCTGCCATATAAGGACCGGTTCTTCGGACCCCAAGTAGGTGATTTAGTGTATAACCACATAACCTCGTTGTGGGCAGGACTATACACCAAACCTTGGGTTATGCAGCAAGAAGTTCCACCCGAGTGTAGTAGATGACGGAGGTCCAGGGATCATTTATTTGGTGAAGTCCAAGACTTGGCACATATATGGTGGACGGTATGCTTTTGTCATATCGCTCGGATCCCCGAGCATTCGGAGTGGACTTTTGAGCGTGCCTAGTTGCGGTGGCATCATAATGTGTTCCGTAGCTAAGAACATATAGCTTGTGGGTAAAGTGTACAAACCTCTGCAGAGTGTATAAAACTATCCGGATGTCTATTGTCACGATATATTGACACACCAAACATTGAGCTCTCATTGATTAGCCTCAAATATTAAGCCCTTGATGTGTGAGTGGGCACCCTTGCGCCCGTGCGTTTTGGAAATGGTGTTGGCTCGGTTTGCCAGGGCTATTATGACATTTGGTCGGAAGGCTCAACTAAAAGTATGAGAACTGTCGGGATCGACGAATATCTCCCCGAGGCCCAACCAACTAAAATTACAAAAATGATTTCCTCTTACAAGAACCCAATTGTTTCTTTAGTGAGCCCATTGCATCGCGCTTTCGCAAAACCTTAACCATACCTTGACCACATCTAAATGCATGTATATTATCATCCATTTCTAGTGGTAGAGCTTGTTGAGTACCTTATGTACTCACATGTTGCTTAAATCATTAAGATGGAGATAGAGATTATTATGAAGACGAGGAGTAGGTCGCGTCCTTCGCTCGATGTTGCTTGTGGAATTTATGAAGCTTTCTAGTGTGTTTTCTTTTATGTGGGGCTGGCCTATCCGCCTCTTTGCTTGTAATCCGGACCATGTATCCCCTAGCTGTATCCATTGAGGAATAAATAAAGGTTGTCATACTGGATTTGTACCATCTATGTGTGTACCAACTCACTGCTCCAGGGATTTGTACGTATACACTACACACCCCGAGTGGGGCATCATAATTATGCTACAGTATAATAGGTCCGAATGTGCCATCGTGATTGAGTGTAAAATAGGTCCATTTTTATGAAGGGTATATGCATCTTTTTACATGGTTTTTACCACCGTTAAGGCCTCCAAACGGAAGAGGGGTTGTTAGCTGGCTCATGTTCAAAAAAAGGTCCATTCTTGCAAAGTTCAGAAAAGAGGTCCATTCTTGCAATTAGAATCCAAAAGAGGTCCGATATGCAATTGTCCCGGTTCAAGTTTCCAGTCCACTAGTCTATTTTGAAAATCATCCCAAACTCAAAAGAAGAAAACCAAAATCCTCCCTTGCACAGAAAATAGTCATTTTCAATCAACTGAAATCAGAAGAAACTTTAGTCGATGAACTAGCAAGGAGCACCACTAGCGGCTGATGGGTTTGGAGATTAGGACATCCATATTGTCGAGGAAGGGGATTCATTGTTGCAGGACTTAAAAACAGGTCTAGGGGAGGCAGGCCGACCCGTCAATGGTGGCGGGAGAGACGGTGGAGGTGGAGTTAGCAAGGGCGCCACCTCGCAGGCATCAGGATATTGAGGTTTGGCTAGGATAGAGGTCTCATCGACTGTTCCTAACCTGCAACCACAAATAGATTTATTTTCTTTTGTCCATTAAAGATTGTCAAGACAGAGGAAAGGGCTAAAGTCATTCAAATGAAGTGATAACAAATAGCGAAGGTTCGTCAGGTTATTCATTGTGAACCATTACCATTACAGTTCCAGCAGAGAAGGAACAAAAATATATATAGTGTGTCCTTTCAAAACAAAAGAAGGCAGCTTAGAATTCTGCATGGTAATTGATACATTTCTACTATGGCAACGTATTCTATGAAAATCGGGTTCATGTGAGAACTTCAATCTAGACCACATGATTTTGAGCCAAGGAGAACGCATAGGTAGAGGTGGGAGGGGGATCATGCGCCCTATGAGATCAAGATCGTGTGGTCCAGATTGGAGTTCTCGGCTCTCACACGAAGCGAGTTCTCATAGGATATATTGCCTTCTACTATATGTGGCACGGAATTGGCCGGTGACCAACTTTCTATTTAGAAAAATAAGATTAAGCTAACGAGAATGAGCAAGACCAACTTTCTATTTAGAAAAATAAGATTAAGCTAACGAGAATGAGCAAGACCAACTTTCTATTTAGAAAAATAAGATTAAGGGTGTGTTTGGTTCTGCTTTCGTGACTTTGGCTTTTGGAAAAAGTCACTGGTCTAACCAAAAACCCCAACTTCCATCGTATGACTTTTTCAAAAGCTGCTTTCTCCGTAGTCTACTTTCACAGCACGTCCCGAGCTGCTTTCTTCTGCTGTGGGAGGAAAAGTTTAACAAAATTACCCGCAATGCCACTCGTTATGGAGATAACGCTTCGTTCTTTTCCTCGAATCTTCCTCGCGTCGACCAGCCCCGAGCTCTAGGATACGCTTTGCGCCGCCCGACCCCGTCGCTCTGGCCACGCCGCCGTGCCCGCGTCGCCTCCCGATGTGCCTCCAGTGGTCGCGCCGCCTTCCTGCGTCTCGTGGCCGCGTCGCCCCTGGCTCTGCGACGCCCGACGCCCCAGGCCGCGACGCCAGATGCCGCCGGCTGCCCAAGATCTAATCCCGCGCGTCACCCCTGCTACGTCGTCGACTGCTGCGCCGCCCTCTGTTGTGTCGGCCCTTGCTGTGCAGTCCCCTGCCGCGCATCTGAGGAAGCCCAATCGAGCAACGCCCGACGCCGCCAGCTGCCCAAGATGTAGTCCTGCACCAGCCCCTGCTGCCTCGCCCTCTGCAACGTCCCTCACTGCCGCGCTGCTCCCTGCCTCACATCCCAGGAAGTCCAACGAGCCGCCCTTGCTGTGGACAGTTGGGCAGGTAAGATTGCTTTGTTTTTTTTTCCTTCTTTCTACGGTTCTATAGAATTCCAGAAAAATGGTGTTATCTCTTGTTTAATGATGGTGTGATGCATTGGTGTGATGCCTTCTTCAATTTAAATCTAGAAAATTAAATTAAATTGGTGGTGTGATGCATTGGTGAGAAATACTATGCAATGGAATTCCAGAAAATTAAATTGCATTGGTGGTGTGATGTATTGATCGTAACCTGCTTTCTATGTGATAACTAAATAAAATAAAATTGTTGTTTTTGCTTGATTTAAAGCATGGCTGATAGCAAATTGAAAGATAAATTGTTCGAATAGATGTGATGCAGATGAGGAATACATACCACGTTCCATACGTGTCACAACAACAACACAAGGCGATGATAATGCAGATTGGGAGCAGGAGGAGACCATGAATACTATTCGTGATAGGATAGCTGCTGCTTTGGTTAGTAGGAGAGGGAGCTAATTATGTTGTTAGAGGAAATTACACATCTTTTGTATAACAAGGTTATTCATGTGTTGACTGATTGAACGAGATTATGTATCTAAAATGATTATTTGCATGTTACAATCTGAACAGGATGTTATTATGTTATCAATATCCATAAAAATCAATTCTCATACATTCAGGGGTATTACAGACATTTTACAGCTTTTCTCACAGCCACAGTCATTTTAACCAAACGGCTTTCAGCTTTTTCACAGACTCACAACTCACAGCAGCTTTTTCTCACAATCACAGCCCACAGCAGCTTTTCTCACAGCCACAAGCACAACCAAACACACCCTAAGCTAACGAGAATGAGCAAGAGTGCAAGACCACTTCGAAGGATGCTGAATGCATTTCAGTAACAATGTCCATATGTTCATACGTCGTCTCGCCACGGGATTCAAGCGCACATGAATAGGATGTCAGGCATGACATTTGAGTTTGATCCGGGAACAGATTGCAGAAGCCAGGGTCGTAATAATAATAATAAAGTCCTAAAATACAGACTATCTGCTAATATGCGAGTAGTTGCATAAAGCGCTGCAGTTCCCCTAAGTCCGCTGAAAATATCTTTAAAACCTAATTACAGGTTACAGGTATAGTTCTGCGCTGCGTATTATTTTTTACCCTTCGCGTTTAGTAAACTTTCAGCTGCGTGTGTGCGACTTGCGCGGTACTTCTAACGGCACCTTCCTCGCCTGAAGTAGTACAAGAACGACGGGCAGACGCATCCGATTTACTAGTTTACCGACCAATACCCGTTTGCCAGCAGTTACCATACCCTACGATGAGGTTCAGAGAACACTGGGATTCAACAAAACTGATCAGAGCACAAAAAATTAAAGAAACCTCTTTTCAGGCATTATCACCAGGTCAACATATCAAGACTTCAAGACAGTTGACAATAAATAACACTACTCCAGTAAGACTTAAGACACGCACTCTATCAAAATTCACGACAAAGTTTCTTGATATAGCCAGCTACTGAACAAAGAATTACAGACCCAAAATTGACTCATCATTACCACTATCAGCTCACAAGTAGTAACAAAAACGAAACAAGCTAATAAGTTTAGTAGATGACTTCTTTTTGACCATCATATTGCAGAATGCCTGCGGGCTGGTTAATTTTCTGGCATGCTCTCATCAACCGTTCCAGACCTGCAAATAAAAATTGAAAAAAACAAACCATCATTAGAGATTGCTCCAAGACAAATAGTTACAAAAAGGGGCTTAACAGATAATGCATAACACAGAATAGCAGTTCCATCAATGAATTCATTATAAACCACTACCATCAAACAGAGGGAACAAATGAGGGTAACTTGGACCAGAAAATGATTTGTTGCCTCATTATCAAAAACAGGGGCAAAGAGCACACATAAAAAAAACTGAATCTAGAAATGATAAACCTGTTCTGACTGACCGAGGTCCCCAACAAGAAAACAATGAATTTGGAACTAGCAAGAGAAGACAAAAGATACAAATGCTGAGAAGTGTAGACAAGCATCACGATAAGAATAATAATAATGCACAAAAGGTACCAGCCATTGAATAATAAAAACATATGCATAAGCAAATATACATACAATTAATCACTAATGCTTTAATTTGCTATTGTGAAGTTAGGTAACTACACTAATCAACACAAATTATGCAATTTGACAGAACAGTACCATGGTACTTATGCAATTTGACAGGACAGTATCATGGTAATTTGGCTTCTTAGAACTGATCAATAACAGTCAGGATTAGTTTGTCAAATTAACTCTTACCCCTGTTTCACAGGATGCCAACATACGTACCCATTCTACGTCTGCATCTCATCTACCATGTTTCAACCATTGAACAAAAACAACTATGTTAACATGAAAGGGAAGATTCAATAGAAATTGTTCAGGGCTACCCAAGCAGCATTGCACATGATTAAAAAATAAGAATCCTGTTATGTGAATTGCTTGGTAGATTTGAGCCAAGGAAATAAAGCAAAGAACCATTCAACTTGAAATAAAGCATGATGATTGTAGGTTGAAAGCATTCTCAGCCCTGTCCAACTTTGCTCATATAAACATTTTAAAGTATTTTAGTATTTAACAACATAATTATCAGCAGAGGGTGAAAGTCTAATCAACCATCACCAGATAATTGTGATCTGTTGTTTGAGTGTAACTTGGAAAGAACTTTTAGATACTTATAAAGAATAAGATCTACTGTGCACCTGAATAGAATTTCCTGCATGTTAATTGATATTCCCATTTGGTTGTCACTGATAACATATGCATAATAAAATAAATGAAAGCACATCACACAACAGAACATGCTGAACTTGATTTTTCAGCAATTGGTCTCAAGTATTCTCAGAACAAAAACAATGCCAGCTAAGATAGACAAGACAACCTAAGGAAACAAACCTAAGTATCCGAATTTCTAGAGCATAAATATAAAAACAAGACACAAGATCAACAATGGCAAGCATGACATGATATATCACAAAATTAGATTGAATCAAAGTTCAGAGAAATTATCAGACCCTTCTTCAGGTTCTTTTGCAGCTTCAACAGCATCAGGCTTCTTCCAAGCTCTATCAGCACGGCTCTCTTGTTCTTCGTTCTCCTCTCTTGCAACCGGGGAACCCCGCCTCCCAAAGGACCTCCTCTCAGGTGGTGCCTCCCGCACCTTCATTGCCTCAAGCTTCTCATCAATTTTCCTCCAATCCTCTCCTTTTTCAGCAAGCACATCCTCACGAGGGCGAGCCTTCCCGAAGGGATCAAAAGATCTTGGTTTCGGTTGAATATCCAGCTTCTCCACCTTAGGCTCATCCTTCTTCCAATCCTCCCCCTTGGCTGCGAGCACCTCCTCACGTGGGCGAGCTGCCCCGAACGGGTTCGAAGACCTGCTTCTTGGCCGCTCCTCTCCCTTCTCCTCCTCTTTCTCTTCCTTCTTCTCCCCATCAGCGCCATTGGCGAGAGGCAAGGTGCGCTTCTGCAGATTCAGACGGGGGCGGGCAGCACTGCTCCCACCCCCATTGCTCACCTCCTCCCTCCTCCTGCCCCAAGTATCAGAGTCCGGACCACCGTCCCTGTTGAAGCCCCAAACTGACCCACCCCTCCGGCCGTCAGAGGGCGGGGGCGGCGGGGTAGTATAGGACTTGCCAGAGGTCCAGCTCGCGGAGTCATCAGCGCGCGAGTGCGATTCGCCTCCGAACCCCCGCCGACCCGCTCCCTGCGCTCCGGGAACGGGGCGGGAGCGGACCTCTTGGTGGACACCCAGTCGTCGACTTCGTCAGCGCGAGAGGCGGACATGTCGCCACCGAATCCCCCATCCTCTCCCTCCTCTCCATGGGCTTCTTGGTGGCGCCCCAGTCGTCGGCCTCGTCGGCGCGCGACGGGCCGAAGTCCTCAGGGCCAGATCCGCCGCGGCGCGGCTCATCCCGAGCCCCGCCGCGACTTTCGCCGCCCCACCGCCCGAAGCGGGCGTTGTGGAGCTCCTCCTCGGTGCGCTCGCGGGGGCCTGTAGGGAGGGAGACGGGCGCCTCCTCCCTGCGGGAACTCGGCGCGACGAACTTGCCTGCGTTGAAGTCGCCGAGGGAGATTGGCTGGGACTTCTTCTTCTTGGGGACCTTGGTGGTGGCGGCGGTGGCGAGGTCGGGGAAGTCGGCGGCGGGGACGGGCGGCGGCGGCGGGGGAGGTCGTCCTGCTCCTCGGCGGCGAGGGCCCACGAGCCGGGCTTGGCCCACGCGGAGGCGACGGCCATGGTGTCGTGCGGTGGCGGTGCGCGTTGCTTGGCTGGAGGCGCTCGGAGGATTTGGGGATTCTAGGGTGAGAGAGAGGCCGAGGCAGGCGGAGACTAGGGTTTTTATACGACTGGGGGCCCGTGGGCTTTTGTCGACTCTGGAAAGAAATTCTTGGGCGGTTTCGGCTAGAAACCGGATCGGATTTTTTTTTCTTTTTTCTTCCACGGAGATTTCTGGCGTAGGGCGCTATGACTTTTTTTTCCACGCCAAAAATGTGATAAAACTAAGAACTCAACAAATCCAGGCGCTTTGCTATCCATGATTGAGTCCCAAACCAAATCAAATCAAAAGATGGTAATGTTTGTACGAATCAATGTCTCACATCAAAATCGACACAGAAAGGAACCAAATTTAATAAACGGAAAAGGACTGTATCAGACATGCGAATATTTATCCACTATAAATAGGGATGGATATAACACCTGACAAAAAGGCAAAATAATATTCTCTTCACGGAACAACTATTAGGGCAAGTACAAAGGTGTGGTCTTATAGACCGCCTCATGCATGCCACGTAATCTCGAGATCGGTCTATTAGACCACTTGTACAATGGGTGATTGTTTTAGTTGTCTTGTAGAAATTGACATTTCCTAAATTTATGGATGAGAAAAGGAATATTTATGAGTTGCATGGCAACTACAACTTGTACAATGGTGTGTAAGTCTGTCTCATACTCCTAAATTCTAGCGCATGAGGTGGCTGCTTCACGAAACAACCACCTCTTTCTCTCTCTCTTCTACATCATCAAAAATCTTATGTGGCATTGCATGAGACAGGCTATAAAACTGCTGATGTGTAGCGTTGTACCCGGCCTTAATAGTCACGAGTTTAGCTTAACAAACTTCTTCTCTACTCCTTGTTATTTTTAGCTTGGCCTACCGTGTGTTTTACGGATCGAAACTCCCACTGTGAGGAGAGGTAGGGATAAACAAGAAGAGAGATACAAAAGTTAGGGTGACAATCCAAACCCGAGCATCTTTGGTGTGTGAGAGAGAAGAGAGAGGGCAGGTCCGCTAGCCATGGCGTTGATCGGCTTCAATGACCACAAGGCGACGAGTCGGTGATTGTGTGCAAGGATCCGGGGATCACCACCGTCGTCATGGAGAAGGTAAATGATTTGGAGGTGGAGGACAAGGGTTCGAGGACCGTCAAGTCTCGCTCCAAGAATCGGACCGAGAGGATGCTTGTTGCTCCGCTTCGCCCCGTGCCCTCTCGTCCTGGACCCTAGCGCATCTTCGAGAGGTACGAGGAATTGGCACCCGAGAAGGCATACAAACTACACGAGATTGTTGAACAGGGACGCAACAACGAGGCAAGGGTGCTCCACGATTGATGTTCAAGTACGTAGAGCGAACCGCCATACGCGAGATGTTTGGCCAAGGGCGGCCGATTCCCGAGGGTGGTATCCTCGTTATCCGGAAGGCCGCCGACAAATAAGTTCGAGAGGCCGAAGCAAGGAGAGCATCTCTTTCATAGATTAGCTATTTTTAACCTATCTCTTGCCTATTAGTTAAATTGATTTCTTTTATGGGTTTTATTTGTGGTTCCAAGCTGGGAAATAAGTCTTCCGTACGCATGAGCCAAACCACGCCATTAAAATTCAATTTAGGACTGATCTCAAACACTACAACACTAGTTATACGAGGTGACTATCTCCGTTTAAGAGGGTTTAAGACACGTCCGTAACGAAGCACACTTTTACTAGTTTAGTTTTTTTCTTTTTTTGATAAAGGAACAAAGTTCCCGCCTCAGCACCCTAGGGTGTATGCAGCGAAGTTACAAGTATCCAGGCACTAGGCCAAACACAACCACATTCAATAGTTCTTAGACTCATAAATCCTCACAGGATATCTCACGCAGGATATTGCACTAGGAATAAAGATATCTCACGCAGGAGATTGCACTAGAAATAAAGAAGAAAAGTCTCCCTGAAACAGTCCCATAAAGCACGCAAAATCAGCTTGTGGCTCTATTTGAGAACTTCCAACCGAATCTAGCAAGGACCTCCATGAGCTGTCCCCAAAAACCGGCACCCAAGCATTAGATTGTCTTAAATCTCCGGATGCTTATGCAACCGAGACCATGTGCATATCTAGTGCATCATCCGGAGAATTACCCGCAACACGTTATTTGGCTTAGTCTTGTTAAAAACCATATCATTCCTATTCAACCGAGAGGACCCAAAGTAGGGGTGGAAACGGATCGAATACGGTTCGAATAGAACCTATATTGTATTCATATCCATATTATAATACGGATGTGAATACAAATACGAATATTATTTGGATGCGAATGCGAATCGAATGTTTATCGAATACAAATACAAATCAAATGACTCACTAATTCAGACAGTATACGAATACATCTAATTTTATATGTTGTAAAGATAGTTATATACACTTTTTCATCTTAAAATTACCGTTAGTCATTTAATTTGATATATATTACACTATAGGAGTCACCAAATCACATCAAATTTGGAAAAAAATCTAATAATTTAGGTATAATATAAAGAAATAATTATGATATAATGACGGATACAAATACGGATACGAATAGATACGGATAGCTCGGATGTGGGATGTTAAAATCCCAAACCACTTTCATATCCATATTTCTAAACGAATACAAATGTTTTGTACCATATTTACATTTTCTCGGATACGAATATCGAATAATACGGTTTTTCCGCATCCATTTCCACCCCTAACCCAAAGTAGGGTTGTCACTCCAGCTAATATTTGATTCTTAAGCTTAGTGTTGTAGCATCTAATCCAAGAGTCAAACAAGTTTGAGATAGAGGAAGGTTGTTAAATTTTGAAAGTAATGAAAACGGTGTTCCAAACAAAGCGTGCAAAGGGACAATCAATGAAAAGATGTTGTATCGTCTCTAGAGAGCTACAATAGCAGCACTTTAAAGAACCTAGTCTTTTAGCTATGTTGTCCTTTGTGAGACTAATTCCTCTAGTCACATACCAAAGAAAGACCTTGATTTTAAGGGGTATATTTAGTTTCCAAATATAACAATTTAGGAGTACAATTCCAGAATTATTGCCTT